>CM042798.1:8533179-8599911 GCA_018691245.2 Ips nitidus
CCGTNCTTATTGAGNTCANGCGAGTAGAAGCCTGATTCACCGGTNCAGNTTTGGTNCCTNACTNNTTAGCCGTAACNNGAGCTCAGTAAACAACANANNACNNAANATCTNGANTGGTCAGTGATNNTGCTTTTCGAACAAAACNTCACCTNGGAANCNGAACTTTGACACTACTTTTCTCCCTGACTGTACCTGATTTTTTAGTGTTTTTTTATGTCATTTGATAGGAAATTTAATGAGGATTCCAAAAATGTGCTTAAAACTGTCATTTTCCCATTCCAAGTGGGTTTTACAAATGATTTTGTCACTGACTGTCCTTTCAAACTGTGACACTGCTTTTCTCTCTGACTGTACCTGATTTTTTAGTGTTTTTTTATGTCATTAGATGGGAAATTTAATGAGGATTCCAAAAATGTGCTTAAAACTGTCATTTTCCCATTCCAAGTGGGTTTTACAAGCAATTTTGTCCCTGACTGTCCTTTCAAACTGTGTTTCTGTCAATTTAAACTTTGACACCACTTTTCTCCCTGACTGTATCTGATTTTTTATTGTTTTTTTATGTCATTAGATAGGAAATTTAATGAGGATTCCAAAAATGTGCTTAGAACTGTCATTTTCCCATTCCAAGTGTGTTTTACAAGTGATTTTGTCCCTGACTGTCCTTTCAAACTGTGTTTCTGTCAATTCAAACTTTGACACTACTTTTCTCCCTGACTATACCTGATTTTTTATTGTTTTTTTATGTCATTAGATGGGAAATTTAATGAGGATTCCAAAAATGTGCTTAAAACTGTCATTTTCCCATTCCAAGTGGGTTTTACAAATGATTTTGTCACTGACTGTCCTTTCAAACTGTGACACTGCTTTTCTCCCTGACTGTACCTGATTTTTAGTGTTTTTTATGGTTTTAGATGGGAAATTTAATGAGGATTCCAAAAATGTGCTTAAAACTGTCATTTTCCCATTCCAAGTGGGTTTTACAAGCAATTTTGTCCCTGACTGTCCCTTCAAACTGTGTTTCTGTCAATTTAAACTTTGACACTACTTTTCTCCCTGACTGTACCTGATTTTTTATTCTTTTTTTATGTCATTAGAATGGAAATTTAATGAGGATTCCAAAAATGTGCTTAAAACTGTCATTTTCCTATTCCAAGTGGTTTTTACAAATGATTTTGTCACTGACTGTCCTTTCAAACTGTGTTCCTGTCAATTTAAACTTTGACACTACTTTTCTCCCTGACTGTACCTGATTTTTAGTGTTTTTTATGGTTTTAGATGGGAAATTTAATGAGGATTCCAAAAATGTGCTTAAAACTGTAATTTTCCCATTCCAAGTGGGTTTTACAAGCAATTTTGTCCCTGATTGTCCCTTCAAACTGTGTTTCTGTCAATTTAAACTTTGACACTACTTTTCTCCCTGACTGTACCTGATTTTTTATTGTTTTTTTATGTCATTAGATGGGAAATTTAATGAGGATTCCAAAAATGTGCTTAAAACTGTCATTTTCCTATTCCAAGTGGGTTTTACAAATGATTTTGTCACTGACTGTCCTTTCAAACTGTGTTTCTGTCAATTTAAACTTTGACACTACTTTTCTCCCTGACTGTACCTGATTTTTTAGTGTTTTTTATGTCATTAGATGGGAAATTTAATGAGGATTCCAAAAATGTGCTTAAAACTGTCATTTTCCCATTCCAAGTGGGTTTTACAAGCAATTTTGTCCCTGACTGTCCCTTCAAACTGTGTTTCTGTCAATTTAAACTTTGACACTACTTTTCTCCCTGACTGTACCTGATTTTTTATTGTTTTTTTATGTCATTAGATGGGAAATTTAATGAGGATTCCAAAAATGTGCTTAAAACTGTCATTTTCCCATTCCAAGTGGGTTTTACAAGCAATTTTGTCCCTGACTGTCCTTTCAAACTTTGACACTACTTTTCTCCCTGACTGTACTTGATTTTTTATTCTTTTTTTATGTCATTAGAAAGGAAATTTAATGAGGATTCCAAAAATGTGCTTAAAACTGTAATTTTCCCATTCCAAGTGGGTTTTACAAGCAATTTTGTCCCTGATTGTCCCTTCAAACTGTGTTTCTGTCAATTTAAACTTTGACACTACTTTTCTCCCTGACTGTACCTGATTTTTTAGTGTTTTTTATGTTATTAGATGGGAAATTTAATGAGGATTCCAAAAATGTGCTTAAAACTGTCATTTTCCCATTCCAAGTGGGTTTTACAAGCAATTTTGTCCCTGATTGTCCCTTCAAACTGTGTTTCTGTCAATTTAAACTTTGACACTACTTTTCTCCCTGACTGTACCTGATTTTTTAGTGTTTTTTATGTTATTAGATGGGAAATTTAATGAGGATTCCAAAAATGTGCTTAAAACTGTCATTTTCCCATTCCAAGTGGGTTTTACAAATGATTTTGTCACTGACTGTCCTTTCAAACTGTGACACTGCTTTTCTCTCTGACTGTACCTGATTTTTTAGTGTTTTTTTATGTCATTAGATAGGAAATTTAATGAGGATTCCAAAAATGTGCTTAAAACTGTCATTTTCCCATTCCAAGTGGGTTTTACAAGCAATTTTGTCCCTGACTGTCCTTTCAAACTGTGTTTCTGTCAATTTAAACTTTGACACCACTTTTCTCCCTGACTGTATCTGATTTTTTATTGTTTTTTTATGTCATTAGATAGGAAATTTAATGAGGATTCCAAAAATGTGCTTAAAACTGTCATTTTCCCATTCCAAGTGTGTTTTACAAGTGATTTTGTCCCTGACTGTCCTTTCAAACTGTGTTTCTGTCAATTCAAACTTTGACACTACTTTTCTCCCTGACTGTACCTGATTTTTTAGTGTTTTTTATGTCATTAGATGGGAAATTTAATGAGGATTCCAAAAATGTGCTTAAAACTGTCATTTTCCCATTCCAAGTGGGTTTTACAAATGATTTTGTCACTGACTGTCCTTTCAAACTGTGTTTCTGTCAATTTTTTTCTCTCTGACTGTACCTGATTTTTTAGTGTTTTTTATGTTATTAGATGGGAAATTTAATGAGGATTCCAAAAATGTGCTTAAAACTGTCATTTTCCTATTCCAAGTGGGTTTTACAAGCAATTTTGTCCCTGACTGTCCTTTCAAACTGTGTTTCTGTCAATTTAAACTTTGACACTACTTTTCTCCCTGACTGTACCTGATTTTTTAGTGTTTTTTATGTCATTAGATGGGAAATTTAATGAGGATTCCAAAAATGTGCTTAAAACTGTCATTTTCCCATTCCAAGTGGGTTTTACAAGCAATTTTGTCCCTGACTGTCTTTCAAACTGTGTTTCTGTCAATTTAAACTTTGACACTACTTTTCTCCCTGACTGTACCTGATTTTTTATTGTTTTTTTATGTCATTTGATAGGGAAATTTAATGAGGATTCCAAAAATGTGCTTAAAACTGTCATTTTCCCATTCCAAGTGGGTTTTACAAATGATTTTGTCACTGACTGTCCTTTCAAACTGTGACACTGCTTTTCTCTCTGACTGTACCTGATTTTTTAGTGTTTTTTTATGTCATTAGATGGGAAATTTAATGAGGATTCCAAAAATGTGCTTAAAACTGTCATTTTCCCATTCCAAGTGGGTTTTACAAGCAATTTTGTCCCTGACTGTCCCTTCAAACTGTGTTTCTGTCAATTTAAACTTTGACACTACTTTTCTCCCTGACTGTACCTGATTTTTTATTGTTTTTTTATGTCATTAGAAGGAAATTTAATGAGGATTCCAAAAATGTGCTTAAAACTGTCATTTTCCTATTCCAAGTGGGTTTTACAAGCAATTTTGTCACTGACTGTCCTTTCAAACTGTGTTTCTGTCAATTTAAACTTTGACACCACTTTTCTCCCTGACTGTATCTGATTTTTTAGTGTTTTTTTATGTCATTAGATGGGAAATTTAATGAGGATTCCAAAAATGTGCTTAAAACTGTCATTTTCCCATTCCAAGTGGGTTTTACAAGCAATTTTGTCCCTGACTGTCCTTTCAAACTGTGTTTCTGACAATTTAAACTTTGACACTTTTCTCCCTGACTGTACCTGATTTTTTATTGTTTTTTTATGTCATTAGATGGAAATTTAATGAGGATTCCAAAAATGTGCTTAAAACTGTCATTTTCCCATTCCAAGTGGGTTTTACAAGCAATTTTGTCCCTGACTGTCCTTTCAAACTGTGTTTCTGTCAATTTAAACTTTGACACCACTTTTCTCCCTGACTGTATCTGATTTTTTAGTTGTTTTTTTATGTCATTAGATAGGAAATTTAATGAGGATTCCAAAAATGTGCTTAAAACTGTCATTTTCCCATTCCAAGTGGGTTTTACAAGCAATTTTGTCCCTGACTGTCCTTTCAAACTGTGTTTCTGTCAATTTAAACTTTGACACTACTTTTCTCCCTGACTATACCTGATTTTTTAGTGTTTTTTTATGTCATTAGATGGGAAATTTAATGAGGATTCCAAAAATGTGCTTAAAACTGTCATTTTCCCATTCCAAGTGGGTTTTACAAGCAATTTTGTCCCTGACTGTCCTTTCAAACTGTGTTTCTGTCAATTTAAACTTTGACACTACTTTTCTCCCTGACTGTACCTGATTTTTTAGTGTTTTTTATGTCATTAGATGGGAAATTTAATGAGGATTCCAAAAATGTGCTTAAAACTGTCATTTTCCCATTCCAAGTGGGTTTTACAAGTGATTTTGTCCCTGACTGTCCTTTCAAACTGTGTTTCTGTCAATTTAAACTTTGACACCACTTTTCTCTCTGACTGTACCTGATTTTTTAGTGTTTTTTATGTCATTAGATAGGAAATTTAATGAGGATTCCAAAAATGTGCTTAAAACTGTCATTTTCCCATTCCAAGTGGGTTTTACAAGCAATTTTGTCCCTGACTGTCCTTTCAAACTGTGTTTCTGTCAATTTAAATGACAGGTGACAACTGACAGATGACGTGTGTGTGTTGTTCCAGGACGTTGCCGACAATCTGGTCACGTGCCAGGAGGTGGTGGACGAGATCCGGGACAAACGTCAGCTGCGCCGTTTGGTGGCGCTGCCGTACGATTTGAGCGTGCGCGCGCCCTCTGCCGAGCACGTGCGTCACGTGACCGAGTTTTCAAAGAAAACGGGCGACTATCCGAGTCTGTCCGCCACCGACATTAAAGTGATGGCGCTGACGTATCAGCTCGAAGCGGAACGGAACGGAACCGATCATTTGCGGTGCGTGCCGGTGGTGGCGCGACCTGTCATCGATACTGACGCGCCTGTCAACGGTGGTGCCGCGCAACAGGTGGCGGGGTTTTATGCGCCGCGCCACGCTCAGACCGGCTCAGATGAGGATGACGATTCTGAGCCGGAGGAGGTTAGCGAGGAGACGACGATGAGGGCTGGATCACTCCCGCCAATATAGCGCGGGCTAAAAAGCAGGTGAGTGTTGAAATTTTAGGTTTAACTCGGCTAGTTTTTGAGATATCAAAAAACTGACCACACCAGCGTGTTTTCTGGGAAATTTTAACATAAAATGACACCGAGAAATCGACTCTAGCTTGACAAACAAAAAAGTTGCGTTTTTGGTGGGAAAAACACTTTCCGCACACAACTTTTTTGTTTTTCAACTTAGACCCCCCGAGTGACCACTCGTTTTCGACTAATTTGGGGTCGCTGATTTCAAATCCGCAGTCAAAATTCACGTAACTATTACCCAGTTCGAGTTTTGATTGGAATCAGTGTTAAAAAGGCGGTTTTCTTGGTGTAACTCGGCTAGTTTGGGAGATATCGCAAAACCGACTACACCAGCGTGTTTTCTGGGAAATTTTAACATAAAATGACACCGAGATTTCAACTCTAGCTTGTCAAACAAAAAAGTTGCGATTTTGGTGGGAAAGACACTTTCCGCACACAACTTTTTTGTTTTTCAACTTAGACCCCCCGAGTGACCACTCGTTTTCGACTAATTTGGGGTCGCTGATTTCAAATCCGCAGTCAAAATTCACGTAACTATTACCCAGTTCGAGTTTTGATTGGAATCAGTGTTAAAAAGGCGGTTTTCTTGGTGTAACTCCGTTAGTTTGGGAGATATCGCAAAACCGTCTACACCAGCGTGTTTTCCGGGAAATTTTAACATAAAATGACACCGAGATTTCAACTCTAGCTTGTCAAACAAAAAAGTTGCGTTTTAGGTGGAAAAGACACTTTCCGCATGCAACTTTTTTGTTTTTCAACTTAGACCCCCCGAGTGACCACTCGTTTTCGACTAATTTGGGGTCGCTGATTTCAAATCCGCAGTCAAAATTCACGTAACTATTACCCAGTTTGAGTTTTGATTAGAATCAGTGTTAAAAAGGCGGTTTTCTTGGTGTAACTCGGCTAGTTTGGAAGATATCGCAAAACCGACTACACCAGCGTGTTTTCCGGGAAATTTTAACATAAAATGACACCGAGACGTCAACTCTAGCTTGACAAACAAAAAAGTTGCGTTTTTGGTGGGAAAAACACTTTCCGCTCGCAACTTTTTTGTTTTTCAACTTAGACCCCTCGAGTGACCACTCGTTTTCGACTAATTTGGGGTCGCTGATTCCAATTCCACACTCAGATTTCATGTAATTCTCAATCTTGCCAAATTCCTGGCAAAGTAATGGTTAAAATGTGTAATTTTAAGTGTAATTTAGTTATTTTTTGAGATATCGCAAAACTGACTACACCAGCTTCTTTTCCGGGAAATTTTAACATAAAATGACACCGAGACGTCAACTCTAGCTTGACAAACAAAAAAGTTGCGATTTTGATGGGAAAGACACTTTCCGCACACAACTTTTTTGTTTTTCAACTTAGACCCCCCGAGTGACCACTCGTTTTCGACTAATTTGGGGTCGCTGATTTCAAATCCGCAGTCAAAATTCACGTAACTATTACCCAGTTCGAGTTTTGATTAGAATCAGTGTTAAAAAGGCGGTTTTCTTGGTGTAATTCGGCTAGTTTGGGAGATATCGCAAAACCGACTATACCAGTGTGTTTTCCGGGAAATTTTAACATAAAATGACACCGAGACGTCAACTCTAGCTTGACAAACAAAAAAGTTGCGATTTTGATGGGAAAAACACTTTCCGCACACAACTTTTTTGTTTTTCAACTTAGACCCCCCGAGTGACCACTCGTTTTCGACTAATTTGGGGTCGCTGATTTCAAATCCGCAGTCAAAATTAACGTAACTATTACCCAGTTCGAGTTTTGATTGGAATCAGTGTTAAAAAGGCGGTTTTCTTGGTGTAACTCGGCTAGTTTGGGAGATATCGCAAAACCGACTACACCAGCGTGTTTTCTGGGAAATTTTAACATAAAATGACACCGAGATGTCAACTCTAGCTTGACAAACAAAAAAGTTGTGTTTTTGGTGGGAAAAACACTTTCCGCACACAACTTTTTTGTTTTTCAACTTAGACCCCCCGAGTGACCACTCGTTTTCGACTAATTTGGGGTCGCTGATTTCAAATCCGCAGTCAAAATTAACGTAACTATTACCCAGTTCGAGTTTTGATTGGAATCAGTGTTAAAAAGGCGGTTTTCTTGGTGTAACTCGGCTAGTTTGGGAGATATCGCAAAACCGACTGTACCAGTGTGTTTTCCGGGAAATTTTAACATAAAATGACACCGAGACGTCAACTCTAGCTTGACAAACAAAAAAGTTGTGTTTTTGGTGGGAAAAACACTTTCCGCACACAACTTTTTTGTTTTTCAACTTAGACCCCTCGAGTGACCACTCGTTTTCGACTAATTTGGGGTCGCTGATTCCAATTCCATACTCAGATTTCATGTATCTCTCAATCTTGTCAAATTCCTGGCAAAGTAATGGTTAAAATGTTTAATTTTAAGTGTAATTTAGTTATTTTTTGAGATATCGCAAAACTGACTACACCAGCTTCTTTTCTGGGAAATTTTAACATAAAATGACACCGAGACGTCAACTCTAGCTTGACAAACAAAAAAGTTGCGTTTTTGATGGGAAAAACACTTTCCGCACACAACTTTTTTGTTTTTCAACTTAGACCCCCCGAGTGACCACTCGTTTTCGACTAATTTGGGGTCGCTGATTTCAAATCCGCAGTTAAAATTCACGTAATTATCACTTAGTTCGATTTTCTGGTACAATCAGGGTTGAAAGTGAGGTTTTCCGGTGTAACTCGGCTAGTTTGGGAGATATCGCAAAACCGACTACACCAGTGTGTTTTCTGGGAAATTTTAACATAAAATGACACCGAGATTTCAACTCTAGCTTGTCAAACAAAAAAGTTGCGTTTTAGATGGAAAGACACTTTCCGCATGCAACTTTTTTGTTTTTCAACTTAGACCCCCCGAGTGACCACTCGTTTTCGACTAATTCGGGGTCGCCGATTCCAATTCCGCAGTCAAATTTGACGTACCTGTCAAAGTGACATTGTTTTGTTCCGCAGATCGACTCGCAACTGGACGACGAGGCGCACGCGTCTGTCGCGTGCCTGACCACCGACTATGCGATGCAAAACGTGCTGAAACAAATGAACTTGAACGTTTCGACGTTGGACGGGCGCATCATCAGACACTTGCGCACTTATATACGGCGTTGTTACGCGTGCTTCAAAACGACCGCGCAAATGACGTTGCGTTTCTGTCCGAATTGCGGCAACGACACGTTGAAAAAGGTGGCGGTGACGGTGTCGGCAGAGGGCGCTGTTCGCGTCCATTTAAACGTCAAGCGGCCGTTGACGGCGCGCGGGAAAAAATTCAGTTTGCCGCGGATTCGGGGCGGAAAACATCCAAACAATCCGATTTTGGTGGCCGATCAGCCGATGGCCGATAATAAACCGACCCGATTGGCCCGAACGAAAAACGATCCGTTGGACGACGATTATATTGCCGGTAAGTGGCGCATTCGCCTTTTTGTCTCGGTTTTCTTTGATTGATTGGCGCATCCGCCAGCGGGACGAGATTTTTTTGTGTGAAATGTTGATTTTTCTTGACAATTTTTCGCGAATTTGTCAAGAAGAATATAAAAAATTGGACAAACTTTGTTTTTGGTGTTTATTTTTAGGAAAATTTATTTTTCTTGACAATTTGACGGAGGAGTCGTAATTTACCAAAAATTGTCAAGAAAAATGTCAAAAATTTGACATTCTTTGTTTTTGGTGGTTGTTTTTAGGAAAATTGATTTTAGTTGACAATTTGACGGCGGAGTCGTAATTTAGTAAAAATTGTCAAGAAAAATGTAAAAAATTTGACATTTTTGTGTATTTGGTGCTTATTTATAGGAAAATTGATTTTTCTTGACAATTTGACGGAGGAGTTTTAATTTAGCAAAATTGTCAAGAAAACGTTAATTTTTTTTTAAATTTTTCAGTGTTCATTTTCAAAAAATAAATTGATTTTTCTTGACAGTTTCCTCGAATTACGGCGCCTCCGCCAAATTGTCAATAAAACGTTAATTTTTATTTTAATTAATTTTCATTGTTAATTTTCAAAAATAAATTGTTTTTTCTAGACGATTGTGACGAATTACAGTGGCTCCGCCAAATTGTCAAGAAAACAAGAAACACAGGAAAAGCCGTAATTTACCAAAAATTGTCAAGAAAAATATAAAAAATTTGTCATTTTTCGTTTTTGACAGTAGTTTTTAGGAAAATTAATTTTTCTTGACAATGTGACAGAGGAATCTTAATTTAGCAAAATTGTCAAGAAAAATATAAAAAATTTGATATTTATGCTTTTTGGAGTTTATTTTTAGGAAAAATGGATTTTTCTTGACAATTTTAACGAATTGTTTTGTTTTCGCCAATTGGTCAAGAAAAATATAAAGAAATTGACATTTTGGTTTTTGGTGGTTGTTTTCAAGAAAATTGATTTTTCTTGACAGTTTCCTCGAATTACTGCGCCTCCGCCAAATTGTCAAGAAAACGTTAATTTTAATTTTTAATTAATTTTTAGTGTTCATTTTCAAAAATAAATTGGTTTTTCTAGACGATTGTGACGAATTACGGTGGCTCCGCCAAATTGTCAAGAAAACGTAATATTTTTTTCAATTTGTTTTTAGTGCTCGTTTTGAATAACAAATTGTTTTTTTTTCTTGACAATATGACGGAGGAGTCGTAATTTACCAAAAATTGTCAAGAATTATATTTTTTGGTGGTAGTTTTTAGGAAAATTTATTTTTCTTGACAATGTGACAGAGGAGTCTTAATTTAGCAAAATTGTCAAGAAAAATATCAAAAATTTGATATTTATGGTTTTTGGAGTTTATTTTTAGGAAAAATAGATTTTTCTTGACAATTTTAACAAATTATTTTTTTTTCGCCAATTGGTCAAGAAAAATATAGAGAAATTGACATTTTGGTTTTTGGTGGTTGTTTTCAAGAAAATTGATTTTTCTTGACAATTTCGTCGAATTTCGGCGCATCCGCCAAATTGTCAAGAAAACGTAATTTTTTTTTTAATTTGTTTTCAGTGTTCATTTTCAAAAATAAATTGATTTTTCTTGGCAGTTTCCTCGAATTACGGCGCCTCCGCCAAATTGTCAAGAAAACGTTAATTTTTATTTTTAATTAATTTTTAGTGTTCATTTTCAAAAATAAATTGGTTTTTCTAGACGATTGTGACGAATTACGGTGGCTCCGCCAAATTGTCAAGAAAACGTTTATTTTTTTTAATTTGTTTTTGGTGCTCATTTATTTTTCTTGACAATGTGACAGAGGAGTCTTAATTTAGCAAAATTGTCAAGAAAAATATCAAAAATTTGATATTTATGGTTTTTGGAGTTTATTTTTAGGAAAAATAGATTTTTCTTGACAATTTTAACAAATTGTTTTTTTTTTCGCCAATTGGTCAAGAAAAATATAAAAAAATTGCCATTTTGGTGGTTGTTTTCAAGAAAATTGATTTTTCTTGACAATTTCCTCGAATTACGGCGCATCCGCCAAATTGTCAAGAAAACGTAATTTTTTTTTTAAATTTGTTTTCAGTGTTCATTTTCAAAAATAAATTGATTTTTCTTGACAGTTTCCTCGAATTACGGCGCCTCCGCCAAATTGTCAAGAAAACGTTAATTTTTATTTTTAATTAATTTTTAGTGTTCATTTTCAAAAATAAATTGGTTTTTCTAGACGATTGTGACGAATTACGGCGGCTCCGCCAAATTGTCAAGAAAACGTTTATTTTTTTTTAATTTGTTTTTGGTGCTCATTTATTTTTCTTGACAATGTGACAGAGGAGTCTTAATTTAGCAAAATTGTCAAGAAAAATATCAAAAATTTGATATTTATGGTTTTTGGAGTTTATTTTTAGGAAAAATAGATTTTTCTTGACAATTTTAACAAATTGTTTTTTTTTTCGCCAATTGGTCAAGAAAAATATAAAAAAATTGCCATTTTGTTTTTTGGTGGTTGTTTTCAAGAAAATTCATTTTTCTTGACAATTTCCTCGAATTACGGCGCATCCGCCAAATTGTCAAGAAAACGTATTTTTTTTTTATTTATTTTCAGTGTTCATTTTCAATAATAAATTGGTTTTTCTAGATGATTTTGACGAATTACTTCGCTTCCGCCAAATTGTCAAGAAAACGTTAATTTTTTTTTAAGTGTTTATTTTCAAAAATACATTAATTTTTCTTGACGATTTCACGGAAGAGTCATACTTCATCAAAATTGTCAAGAAAAATGTCAACAATTTGTCATTCTTGATTTTTGGTACTCATTTTCTGGAAAAATTTATTTTTCTTGACAATTTTAACGATTTACCTTTTTTCGCCAATTTGTCAACAAAAACGTAAAAAAAATTGACATATTGGTTTTTGGTGGTTGTTTTTAAGAAAATTTATTTTTCTTGACAATTTGACGGAGGAGTCGTAATTTACCTTAAATTAATTTTTAGAGCTAATTTAAAAAAAAACAATTTGTTCTTGACAAATTAATAAATTTCCTTTCACCAAATTGTCAAGAAACATAATAAAATGTGATATTCTTGTTTTAAGTGCTCATTTTCAGGAAAAAAAAAATTCCTCTTGACAATTTAGTAAAACACCAAATTGTCAAGCAAAAATGTTTTTTTCTTGACAATATAAAAAAAAAGAAAGATATATAAAGTTAAAAGTATACTAATTTTACGAAAAAAAAAAAATTTCTTGACAATTTGACGGCGGAGTCGTAATTTAACAAAAATTGTCAAGAAAAATATAAAAAGTTTGACATTCGTGCTTTTGATATTCATTTTCTAGAAAATTTATTTTTCTTGACCATTTGACTACAAAGCCGTAATTTATCAAAATTGTCAAGAAAATTTAAAAAAATTATATTCTCCTTTTTGGTGATTATTTTTAGGAAAAAAATGTTTTCAAATATGGCTCCTTCACCAAACTGTCAAGGAAAATTTAATATTTTCCTTTCACTTGTTTTTAGTACTAATTATAGGAAAAAAATTGATTTTTCTTGACAATTTAGTGAAATACGGCTTCTCCACCAAACTGTCAAGAAAAATTTAATATTTTTCTTTACAATTTAGTAAAATATGGCTCCTCCGCCAAATTGCCAAAAAAATTGTTTTTTCATTTATTTTCAGTGTTATTTTTTAAAATATATTGATTTTTCTTGACAATTTTAACAAATTACGGCGCCTCCGCCAAATTGTCAAGAAAAATTTAATATTTTTCTTACACTTGTCTTTAATACTAATTATCTTAAAAAAATGAGATTTCTTGACAGTTTAGTGGAATTATGGCTCCTCCACCAAACTGTCAAGAAAAATTCAAAATATTTCCCTGTCACTTGTTTTTAGTACTAATTTTAAAGAAAAAATTGATTTTTCTTAACTGTTATTTATAAATGATTTTTGTTGACATTTTCATAAAATATGGCTCCTCCACCAAACTGTCAAGAAAAATTTAATATTTTTCTTTACAATTTACTAAAATATGGCTCCTCCGCCAAATTGCAAAAAAAATTTTTTTTTCAGTGTTATTTTTTAAAATATATTGATTTTTCTTGACTGTTTAGTAAAATATGGCTCCTCCACCAAACTGTCAAGAAAAATATAATATTTTTAATAATTAATTTTTTTTGCCAAATTGTCAAGATAAACGATTTTTGTTGACATTTTCATAAAATATGGCTCCTCCACCAAACTGTCAAGAAAAATTTAATATTTTCTTTTCTCTTGTTTTTAATATTAGAATTTTGTTTTTTTTTTAATTTTTTTAAAATTCATCTTTTCCGTCAACTTTTTCTTGGTTTTGTTATGTTTTGAGCGCATCCACCATTTTGTTGGGATATTTTTATTTATTTTATTTTTTTCTTTTTTCTAGGTTATTCACCGTTTATAATGAGAGACGTGACGTCAAGGTCGGCTCAATTGGGCATTCGACCCGGTGGAGGTGAATTCAAGCAGTGGATGAAAAAAAATCCGAACGAATCGAGACGAAAACGGAAATAACATTTGATTTGACCATTACAAGATGTAAATCACTCTAATAAATAGTATAGTAATATAAAAATATCAAAACTTACGTCCAAATCAATTTTTTTGTCGATCTTCACCAAATGTCAAGAAAAATATAAAAATCTTGATAAACTCGATTTTTCGTGACAATTTGTTGAATATTTTGTTCATGCGCCAAACTGAAGAGAAAAAGTGAATTTCTAGCAGTTTTGCGAAAAAAACTGATTTTTTTGACAATTTACTGAAAAACTATTTTTTTTATTGACAATTTGGTGGATGCGCCACCTAGAGAAATTTTACAAAACATTTTTTTCTGAAAACCGGTAGTATCGATCACAAATAGACAAAATTATGCTTTTTCTTGACAATTTTAACGAATTACTTTTTTTTGTCAATTTGTCAAGAAAAATGTACAACATTTTTATTTTGGTGCTTATCTTTAGGAAAACTGATTTTTCTTGACAATTTGACGACGGAGTCGTAATTTACCAAACATTTTCAAGAAAAATATAAAAAACTTGACATTCTCCGTTTTTGATAGTAGTTTTTAGGAAAATTGATTTTTCTTGACAATTTGACGGAGGTCGTTTTTTTACCAAAATTGTCAAGAAAAATATCAGAAATGGTGAATGTGAATGTGTAGTTTAGTAAAATTGTCAAGATAAACTTACAAAAATTTGACATTTTTGTTTTTGGTGCTTATTTTTAAGAAAATTGATTTTTCTTGACAATTTAACGGAGGAGTCGTAATTTACCAAAAATTGTCAGGAAAAATGAAAATTTTGGCATTCTTTGGTTTTGGTGATTTATTTTGGAAAATAGATTTTTCTTGACAATTTGACGGAGGTGTTTTAATTTAGCAAAATTGTCAAGAAAAAATTACAAAAATTTGACATTTTTCTTTTTGGTGGTTGTTTTTAAGAAAATTGATTTTTCTTGACAATTTAACGGAAAAGCCGTAATTTACCAAAAATTGTCAAGAAAAATATAAAAAAATTGACATTCTTCGTTTTTGATAGTAGTTTTTAGGAAAATTTACATTTTTTGTTTTTGGTGTTAATTTTTAGGAAAAATTGATTTTTCTTGACAATTTTAGCGAATTGTTTTTTTCGCCAATTTGTCAAGAAAAATATAAAAAAATTGACTTTTTGGTGGTTGTTTTCAAGAAAATTGATTTTTCTTGACACGAAAAACTATTTTTTAATGACAATTTGGTGGATGCGCCACCTAGAGAAATTTTTCCAAAACATTTTTTTCTGAAAACCGGTAGTATCGAATACAAATAGAAAAAATTATGCCTTTTCTTGACATTTTGGTAAAGCAACCGTAATTTGCATCATTGTCAAGAGAAAATTCATTCTTCTTGACAATTTGTCGGATTCACTAAAATTGTGCAGAAAAACGTAAAAATCCTGATGACACTATAGTTTCTGTTATTGATTTTCTTCAAGACAAAATTGATTTTTCTTGACAATTTGAGGGTTGAATTTTCAACTTGTCCATCAAATTAACGTAAAACTATTGTTTTAACATCCGCTAGCAATTGTCAAGAAAAAAAAAACGAAATTTTCTTGTCAATTTGGTGATTTACAGCTCCTCCGCCAAACTGTCAAGAAAATCAATTTTTAATCTTGTTTTCAGTAATAATTTTCAAAAAAATGTTTTTTCGACAATTTTGCGAACGCTTTAAGCAAATTGTCAAGAAAATTTGATTTTTTCTTGACAATGTCGTTCCTCCGTCATATTGTCAAGAAAATTGTCTAATTATTGCTATACCTATTTTTCGATATCATTTTAAGGACAAAAAACGACTTTTTTGACGAATTGCAGTTTTTTCACCATTTTGTCAAGAAAATTAAAATAAAAAATTTTTTTGTAAGTTTTATTTCAACCGTTTAACCGAACAGCGCAATTTACACAAAAAACACTGATCGTTTTGAAAAATGTACAAATTTCCGTTGTCGCCATTTGTCAACAAATTTTGCTCGTCGCGGCCTTCTACGATTGGCGCATCGCTAAATCCCTGAGTGTAGGCAACCGTCCACGCTTTTTCTTCCTCCTTGCCATACTCTCTGGAAAACATTGTTTTTTCTTGACAATTTTCGCGAATTACGGCGCCTCCGCCAAATTGTCAAGAAACAGAAAATTTCATTTATTTATCAGTGATAATTTTCAAAAATAAATTGATTTTTCTTGACAATTTTGACTAATTATGGAGCATCCGCCAAACTGTCAAGAAAACGTAAATTTTTTTAAATTTCTTTTCGGTGTTAATTTTCAAAAATAAATTGACTTTTCTTGACAATTTTGATGAATTACGGCACATCCACCAAACTGTCAAGAAAACGTAAGTTTTTTTAAAATTATTTTTTCGGTGTTAATTTTCAAAAATAAATTGACTTTTCTTGACGATTTTGACAAATTACGGCACGTCCGCCAAACTGTCAAGAAAACGTTAATTTTTTTAAAAATTTCTTTTCGGTGTTAATTTTCAAAAATAAATAAATTGATTTTTTCTTGACAATTTTCGCGAATTACGGCGCATCCGCCAAATTGTCAAGAAACAGAAACTTTCATTTTCATTTATTTTCAGTGTTAATTTTCAAAAATAAATTGATTTTTCTTGACAAATTATGGAGCATCCGCCAAACTGTCAAGAAAACGTAAATTTTTTTAAATTGCTTTTCGGTGTTAATTTTCAAAAATAAATTGACTTTTCTTGACAATTTTGACAAATTACGGCACGTCCGCCAAACTGTCAAGAAAACGTAAATTTTTTTAAAAATTTCCTTTCGGTGTTAATTTTCAAAAATAAATAAATTGATTTTTTCTTGACAATTTTCGCGAATCACGGCGCATCCGCCAAATTGTCAAGGAACAGAAAATTTCATTTTCATTTATTTTCAGTGTTAATTTTCAAAAATAAATTGATTTTTCTTGACAATTTCGACGAATTACAGCGCATCCGCCAAACTGTCAAGAAAACGTGAATTTTTTTTTTAATTCCTTTTGAATGTCAATTTTCAAAATTAAATTGATTTTTCTTGACAGTTTCCTCGAGTTACGGCGCCTCCGCTAAATTGTCAAGAAAACGTTAATTTTTTTTAAAATTTGTTGTCAATGTTAATTTTCAAAAACAAATTGATTCTTTCCACAATTTGGACGAGTTACGGCGCCTCCGCCAAATTGTCAAGAAAACGTTATTTTTTTTAAGTTATAATTTTCAAAAATAAATTGATTTTTCTTGACAATTTTGACTAATTATGGAGCATCCGCCAAACTGTCAAGAAAATGTAAATTTTTTTAAATTTCTTTTCGGTGTTAATTTTCAAAAATAAATTGACTTTTCTTGACAAATTACGGCACATCCACCAAACTGTCAAGAAAACGTAAGTTTTTTTTAAAATTTTTTTTTCGGTGTTTAATTTTCAAAAATAAATTGACTTTTCTTGACGATTTTATGACAAATTACGGCGCCTCCGCCAAACTGTCAAGAAAACGTTTTTTTTTTTAATTTCTTTTCGGTGTTAATTTTCAAAAAATAAATTGATTTTTTTCGCAAATTACGGCGCATCCGTCAAATTGTCAAGAAACAGAAAATTTCATTTTCATTTATTTTCAGTGTTAATTTTCAAAAATAAATTGATTTTTCTTGACAATTTTGACGAATTACAGCGCATCCGCCAAACTGTCAAGAAAACGTTAATGTTTTTTAAAATTTCTTTTTAATGTTAATTTTCAAAAATAAATTGATTTTTCTTGACAGTTTGCTCGAGCCTCCGCCAAATTGTCAAGAAAAAAAAATGTAACACATTAAGGGTTTTTACCGAGTGGTTCCAAAATTACATCATTTCTTTGTGAAAAAGATGCTTTGTTTGACAAATAAATAAATTACACGAAAACTTAATTTAAACAAATATTACGAAATCTTTTTTCTCATGAAATATTTTTCCGTCTCTTTTTATTAAGAAGTCATTAAAGTTTAGGTCCTACGAAATCATTTCAAACACCAATTTTATGTCTAAATAATTTTATCCAAACTTTAAGTAACAGTCATAATATTGATGTTTTGATCATAATGGCCGCATTCGTTTTCATGCTCCATGGAGCGAGCAGAGCATTTTTGACGTCACAATGACGTAATTTGACAATTGTTCAAAATATGGTTTTGCTAAATTACGTCATCGTGACGACATCAAAAACGCTCTGAACGCTCCATGAAGCTTGAAAACGAATGTGGCCAATCATTTCGATGGCAAACTGTCTGAAGTACTGTCAAATATATGATCATAGTTGCAGCGGTCAGATTTTAGCATTTTGCATTGTCCGAATTTCCGCGTGATTTTTTTGTCGGAAATTTTCAGTGGTCAGGGACTTTTTTCGATTTAGGGACTTTTATTTATTTTGTTGATTTTTTCCCTGTTGGTTTTAATTTTGGGTTTTCATTTTTTCTTGTTGAGGCGCATTTCATTTAGCACATTTCAGCGTTGACAGACATTTATTTTTTTTCAGGTTTTTTCAGGAAAAATGAAGTGTTAGTGCGCGTTCGGGTTTAGTGTCGGGCGTGTTTAATATTGGGCAGTGTGAATAAAAATTCAGTAAAAGCTAAAACTTACATTTTCCTAGCAAATGCTTAGTTTGCAGTGAATAAAAATAAGTATTAGGTTTTACTAAAAATGCAATTAGCAAAAGCTAAAGTTTTTAGCATTGTCTAAACATGGTGTGAAAAAAAGTAAGCAATTACTAAGAATATTAAGGAAAAGCTTACATTTTTGCAAGCTTGTTAAACCCTGTCTGTCATTTATGAATATAAGATTTGTAAAATTTTATCTCGAAAGAAAAGAAAGTCGGCCCGAAGAATACCACGGTCTGTATAGATTTAGTGAAGAAAATGTTGAGTGGATAGCTAACCATTTTTTGGAGCCCAAAGTGGAGACTAGAGGGGGTGCATTGAGTCCAAAAAAACAAATGCAAATATTTTTGCGATTTTTAAGTGATCCTGGATTTCAAATAGGAATCGGAAAAGAAGAAGGAGTTCATAGAACAACAATATGTAAAACGATATCTAACGTTTTACCAAAAATAGTTGAAAAGGCAGGAATTTGGATTAAATTTCCTACAGAAAACTCGACTGACCAGGCAATCAACAAATGGACAGAGTTGTATAGATTTCCCTGTGCTTTTGGTGCAATTGATTGCACTCGTGTACCAATAATAAAGCCATCGCTACATGGTGACGAATATATCAATAGGAAAGGCTGTGACGCAAGCAACTTGTGACGGAATAGTATATTTCATTACCAGTACAGAAATGAGGATTTTTCCGTGCGCGCGTGACACGGGAAGTCATGCAAGAACGGAAAATCCATTTCTGGACGAGTAATGAACGATATTTTTTATTATACTTAGGTACCTGAAATCAACATAAACAAAAAATATCGCAAAAAATTATTAAGAAAATCGGGAATATTTATTTTTATTTTTAAAACAGTAAAAATGTAAGTACATACAACTCAAATTAACAAAAAAAATACAAGTAGGTAATTCTAAGAAAATTAATTTTGGACAGAACCGTTATTATTAATAGTAATATTTATTGTACAATTCGTATTATTGTTGAAGCTCAATCCCTTTTGCATTTCTTTTTGTTGAACTAAAGACTCTGCTAAAGATGTTGAAGCGGAGTGTTCGTGTGTGCTTTGTTGTAGTTTCCAAGTTACAAGGGCTAAACAACTTCCGTGATACTTCAATTTTTCTTTGTATGGACTCTTCTAGGATATATCCTTCTGCTACATTGGAAGAAAGCCATCCTCCGTGTCTTTTCAAAGTGAGCAAATCACCGCCGTTTTCCACCAACATGGTTGCCGAAGAGCGCCTTAGCCCATGTCCGGTATATTCTTCGGGATTTTTTAGTTTTAGGTATTTTTCAACAAAAGTTTTGGAATACCACTGATAGTATGGCCAGTGGCGGCTCGTAGTAAATTTGAAAGGTAGTGCACAAAACTAGGGGCAATTAGTGAAACATTTTTTGAGACCACGCCCAAACTTCCTTTTCATAATTTTGCTCATTTTTTAGTTTTTGAACCAATTTTTGTGATTTTGATCAATTTTCATGATTTTGCTAATTTTTTAGTTTTTAAACCAATTTTCGTGATTTTGATCAATTTTCATAATTTTGCTCATTTTTTAGTTTTTGGACCAATTTTTGTGATTTTGATCAATTTTCATGATTTTGCTAATTTTTTAGTTTTTAAACCAATTTTCATGATTTTCAATTTTTTTGAAAAGTGAAAAATTTGAAAGTGCTTTTTTTGTGCTTATTTCACCTAATTTAAGATTCTTTTGCCAAAATTGCACTTTTGACAAAAAATTGAATTTTTTGACTTTTTGAAAAATCGTAGCTCTTTTGTTTAAATTCGCAGGAAATTCGTTCCTACGCCATTCGAAAAAGCATAAAAAATACTACAAGGACGAAACTGACAGTTGCAATGGATTCCCTGATCCCGAATTAGTCGAAAACGAGTACCATCAACCCTATGCTATTTTGATCCAAAATTGCAAATGCGGAAATTGCAAATGGCCCCCACAAGTGTCATTTTGACATTTTCGTAAAAAATCAAGTTTATACTCGTTTTCTACTATATGGAGGATGAGAAATTCAGTGGTGACGTTAATTTTTTCACAATTTGTATTTAAACCCATTTTTTTTAATAAAAAGACAATCTTTTTAAACTGAGTGACAGATACAGACTGACTGACTGCAGAAATGGATTCCTTGACCCCGAATTAGTCGAAAACGAGTACCATCAACCCTATGCTATTTCGATCCAAAATGGCGGAAATTGCAAATGGCCCCCACAAGTGTCATTTTGACATTTTCGTAAAAAATCAAGTTTATACTCGTTTTCTACTAAATCGAGGATGAGGAATTCAGTGATGACGTTCATTTTTGCGTAACTCTCCCCCAAACCCAGATTTTTACGAAAAGTTAAGTTTCTCGAACCGAGTAACATATACGGACACACTGACTCCAGAAATGGATTCCTTGACCCCGAATTAGTCGAAAACGAGTACCATCAACCCTAACCTAGATCAATCCAAAATGGCGGCCATTTTGATTTTTTCCTTATAATGTAATTTCCGGCGTAGGTTTGATCGAATTTTTGGACGTGAACGAGGAAAACGACAGTTTTATCATAAAATTTTTGTGAAAAATTTCCTGCGAATTTAAACAAAAGAGCTACGATTTTTCAAAAAGTCAAAAAATTCAATTTTTGTCAAAAGTGCAATTTTGGCAAAAGAACCTTAAATTAGGTGAAATAAGCACAAAAAAAGCACTTTCAAATTTTTCACTTTTCAAAAAAATTGAAAATCATGAAAATTGGTTTAAAAACTAAAAAATTAGCAAAACTATGAAAATTGATCAAAATCACGAAAATTGGTTTATAAACTAAAAAATTAGCAAAATCATGAAAATTGATCAAAATCACAAAAATTGGTCCAAAAACTAAAAAATGAGCAAAATTATGAAAATTGATCAAAATCATGAAAATTGGTTCAAAAACTAAAAAATAAAAATTTTAAAGTGCTTTTTTTGTGCTTATTTCAGCTAATTTAAGGTTCTTTTGTATAAATATGCCCTTTGCTGTGCATTGGCACTTTTGACAGAAATTGCATTTTTTTACTTTTTGAAAAATCGTAGCTCTTTTACTTAAAATCGCAGGAAATTCGTTCCTACGCCATTCGAAAAAGCATAAAAAATACTACAAAATGGGTTAAAAATGGCCTCTGTAGCTCCTCATGTTACCGAGATATTGAATTTCAAAGAGTACCGAAAAACATTTTTTGTGACCACGCCCAAAGTTCCTACAATTTTAAAATATGTATTTGCTTTCAAATATTGCACACTAACGGTAGGAAATACTGGAGGCATTTTAAAAAATCGCGAAGAAAAATAACACGCGACTGATAAGAAAAAACACCGAGTGCACAATCTAATTGTGCACACGGGCATCAACTGACTCCTAGACAGTCGCGGGGTACAGAGGGGGCGGACGGCGGAAGTTCGACCAATCAGATTTACTTTACCCATGAGCTGTGCACTTGATTTTACGACGGCACACGGTGCACGGTGATCCGTAATTCGTCCAGATTTCGTTTATTTATTAATAAAAGCTTATTTATTTCCAAGATTAATACTTGGTATTAATAGAAAATTATTTCAATCATTATAAGATTTATAATAAAAACATGCATTTTTGGACTCAAAATTTGGGAGTGCACGTGCACATGTGCACTTATTGACGAGCCGCCCCTAAGTATGGCACCCAACATGTTGAGCGTAACATCTTTGGTTTCGGTATGCAACAAATAATCTTCTACTCTTCATATGTTTAGGGCGGAGATCTGCGTATTTACGGTAAATTGTACAGGGATCGAATTTGCAATTTTCATTGGTAATGGTAAAACTTCTTGACCTGTGAGTTTTTCCATCTCGTAAGAACACGACAAGGAAACGCCCATTATCTTCCACATCATCTAAACTCAAACGTATTAAATCATCTCATCACTAAAATTACTTTTGCTAGTAGATATTCTCCATCTGAAGCTTCACATAAAAATTTGGTTACTTGTTCTGCTGTAAGAATCTTGGATTTCTTTGGTATATATCCTACAGCTTGTCGTTTCAAAAAAGCAATCGTTTTTGGATATTGATGGTGAGTATTTTCTTTTATTGCCAAACAACTCTTTAACATAGAGAATCGACTCCATAAAGTGGAGGATTTCATAGTGTTGGCTTTTTCAGAAAAATATACTAAAAGAATATCGTCACTCACAATTTTGATTCGTTTCTGAGTCCGCCATTCGGTAAAACTGTTTCACTGGTAATAAATCTGCACTCACTTCTGCCGCTCGTTGTAAGATATTTTCGGGAATATCCCGATTTTCTTCACAATCTGAATTCATTTTTGCAAAATGTAATAAATACATAAATACTTAATTTTCACTGACAGAAAATAAAATTTGTCATTAATAAATAAATCGTTGCTATAGACACATTACTCGTTTCTTTTTTTTCTTCGGGTTGCCATAGGATATCTAGTATCATGGATATCTATGTTTATTATTAAGCGCACGGAAAGAGGGATCGGGAAAAAATTTCCGTGCGCTGTTCCGAAAATGTCATATTTACTGTATTTTATAAACAGTTGAAAATGTAGTATTTTCTGTTAAGTATAATAAAAAAGAATGTTTTACATCCGTAGATGCATATGATCGTATATGATGTTTTGCAACATCAGATACGATTGAACATTGACAAAATTCCGTCAGTAATCGTCAGCGCTGTGGTTCTGCAGAATGTTGCTAAGTATTTAAATGACCAATTACCAAATGACGAAGAGGATCACGATGGTGAAGAAGTTGTGGAAGATAATGATGAGCTGAACAACGACCGTCACCGTGGTCAACAAAGACGAGAAGAAATAAAAAATATAATTTTTCAATTGCAGTTGTAAATATACTACTAAGTACGATACCATATAATATCAAAAGACAACACGAATATTAATACGTAATAAGAAAAACCAACAAGATACTTGAAAGAGGATTTTGGTATATATTTGTAGCCATGAAATCGAATATGAAACACATCACGAAAACAATTTATTCATTTATTTATAAATTTCTGAACAACAAATTATTTCTTTCTTCAATTTGGTTTCCATTTTCTTTGTGTATTTTTTCCAGCAATATACAGGGTGGTCCAGTTTTAAGTGTCAATAATTCACCATTTGATAGCCAATCAAAAATTAAGTTGACTTGCATTATGTCATTTTTCTGAAAAACGTTTCCTAAGGAAGATACAGTCCTCCAAATTTCAATTTAAAAAATCGTTTTATAGTTTAAAACTGAACATTCAAGACTTGTGAAAGTCCAAATTTGTACTGAATAGTCTAAAAACTTTTTTTACTACTAGGAATGGTCTTATGATTCGCTTTCTCAGACTGTCATCCTGGTTGAGGATCTGAAACTGGCATTCAAGAACTAAAAAAAGTCCGGAAATCAAGACAAAGATTGTATTGTGCATGAAAACTCATTTTTTACTACTAAAAATAATATAAAAGTTGACTTTTAAGGCTAGAAGTGACTTTACTAAGACTAAAGAGAGTCCAAAAGTATATTTTCAAGACTTTAATTGGTGTACAACTCAATTTTCTGGACTGGACAACAAGTCTAGAAGTAAATTAAATTTTCGGACTATTTTATTTCTAAAAATTAGTTCTCAAGAACGTATTATTGTAGCATTTGGTACCAACATTTTTTACTTTTATTACTGAAGAAACTTGACTTTTGGAAATTAGTCTTAAACTCGATTTTTTCAGTCTTAAAAAGCACTAAAAAACTGTCTGAATTTCTTAGAGATGCTACAATTTATTGCACCTATGAGTGTAGAAGTCAATTTAGAAGAATCAATAGTGAAGAAGCTTGAAATAACATTTTCAAGACTATGGTCAGTGGACACACTGGCTTTTAGCCCTGATAAGTCAAAAACTTTGTAAAGATAGTCGTGAAACTCGATTTGAGTCACTGAAAAACAGCCTTAAAACACTAAAAACAGCCTAGTTTATTAAGAAATACCGAATTTTTAGCACTGAGGTGTCTAGAAGTCGATTTAATAATGACAAAGCTTGGAATGCTATTTTTAAGTCTGTGAAGAATGTAAAAATGCGTTTTTTTAAGTTTGCTATGTCAATAACTTGGTGAAGATAGTCCTTGAAACTCGATTTTCCAAGCTGAAAGCAGTTTTGAAGCACTAAAAATAGTCCAGAATTCGAAGAAAATTAAAAACAAAGTAAAAAAGCACGAAAAGTTTGTTTTCAAGACAATTTTCATGAATCTAATGTTAATGTCCTGCATCTAAGACTATTTTCAAGACTAAAATATTGAAATTTGTCTTCAAATATGAAAACTTACTTCAAATGCAAATTTTAAGCTTCTGATGTCACTTTTCATTAGTTCAGTCACATTTTGGGGTTCAAGTCAATTTTTAAGGTTTAAATGTATGAATTTGTAGTAACAAATTCTTGAAAAAGTAGTTTTTATGTCTACAAGTCAATTTTTAGTAATTAAAGTCTCTCGATTTGCATGAAAACTGGTTACAAACACAATTTTAAGCTTCTGAAATTTTTATCTTTTCTAAGTCAATTTTCAAAACTAAAGTCTTTTAGTTTGTCTGGAAACTATGAAAACTGGCTACAATAATATTTTTTTTAAACTTCTTAAGTGAATTTTCCATTTCCAAGACAATTTTTAAGTTGGGTTGGGTTAGTTTTGGATCTTTGACCGTAATAACGTGTAATAAAGTGCTTGTTCCAAATTTGATCCAACGGTCTGACAGTTATGACAAAAAAAACGATTTTTTTAAACAGAAATTTGAAGGACTGTATTTTCCTTAGGAAGCACTTTTCAGGAAAATGACATAATGAATGTCAATTTATTTTTTAATTGGCTATAGATTGGTGAATTATTGACATTTAAAACTGGACCACCCTGTATATAATTTTTCAGTCGTTGATTGGTCAAATTTGAGGTTTCGTCTGTTTCCTTCAATTTGGTTCTTCTGATAACTGGAGACTTAGCAGGTGAAGGCCGAATATGCGGTGGTGGTGGAATAAATTCTTCAGTTTTGGACGTTGGTGGCTGAGGTTGTTCCATCACAGATCCTATCGACATTGCTCCTGAAATATTTTTTTTACACACATTATTCGGCGAAAAAATACTTAATTTTGCTTTTACATCTTCATACCATTTATTTGTTTTTCTAGCCATACTTTATTACCTACCTGGTACTTTTTGAAAAACAGGATTTTCTTGTTCTTCCATTAACGCCATTAAAAGTTTTTTTCCCACGCGTTTAAAACAATTTTCTTATTTCCCGTTGCAGCTTTGTCCGTCTTTTTCTTCAACTCGGTCTTCATATTTTGGATTTTTTTTTTTAGTTGTTTTTCAGTTAAATCCCTTCCAATTTGGAAAATATATTTTTGGTGGTCCTCTTTGTATGCTTGTTCCTTTTTTCTCTTTTATTTTAGGAACTTGCGATTTATTAAATATAATATTATAGCTTCCCAAAATTTCCATCAATTTCAAGTTGGACGAAATTTTTGCAGGAATTTTCTCCGCCAAACAATCACTTGTAGAATTTTCTGAATCATTACTCATTTTGATCGTAAACCGATAAGAAAACCGTATTTACTCATTTTAAGTTATTGGATTTTGTTTATTAATTTTTGTTATCATAAAATAAAAAATTCAAACTTACTACTCTGTTGCTGATTACAACCCTGAAGTGGGAAGTTCATTATATGAACTTGATGCATACCTGCTACGAAAAATATGATGCAATAATGGTCTCTCAAAAAATCATTTCAATTTAGTACCGCGTATAATATTTAGTGCTACTAAGGTCGATTTTTGTCTAGCAAGTGGGTTTTTTCGCACTGGTAGCCGAGTAAATTGTTAATAAATTCGTGTCTATTTCTTCTTGATCCGTTTCGATTTGAATATTTAAGCGCCCATCAACTAAAACATTCCTGGCTAAATGCATTGTAACCCCGCCTTTACGTACCGATTCTGGTACGGTTTTTGCCACACCTAGGGGTAGGTGCTTCGAAACTCGGGCGCCACCTTAGTTTTATTTGGAGAAGCGTAACTAAGGAACTCGCTTCGTATACCTGGGGAGCTTTTACACAGTCGAAGACAGAGTTCACGTTTATCTGTTAATTAGATAAAGGGAGTGGGACAAAATAAGGACACACAGGGTTGTTAGCAAAACTAAACAAGTCGTGTTAACCAGGAAAAATAACAGTTAGCAATCATTCATATCCTAACTTATTTAAAAACTGTAGCACAACAGAACAAACGGAGAACAACACAGCCTCGTGTTCAAATCAATAAACGGTACAGTCGGACCTGGAGATCCCAACTAAATTAATACGGTAACTTTGCAACGGAAAACAAACGGACAACACAACCTAGTGTTCAGAACGGGGAACGGTTCGGAGAACTAAGACGGTTTCGAAACGGTTTTCCCAGCCAGGGTAAACAGACGGTTACGGTATGAAAACTGTGCTCTGGGGGCACAGAAAGGGCCAAAAACGGCCGGAGCTGACAGTCCGAAGAAATCAGTTCGGAAAGACCTGGGTGAATTCAGGCTTGGTTACAGGATTTCGGAGCCGTGGCCTTCGAAGTTAACCGGCAGTGTTATAACATCCAGTACCGGCGGTCCGAAGGAAACGGTTCGGAAATACTTAGGCGATAGTGAGATTGTAGCCTCCGGAGTTGACCAGCAGTGTTATAACATCCGGTACTGGCAGTCCAGAGGAAACGATTCCTTATGTTATTGGCTGATAATGTTCTTGAAATGATGAAAACCAAAACTACAGCTAAAGAAATCATGAATGAGTTGAAAGGTACTTTTCAAAAGCAAGGAATAGCAAACCAGGTACATTTGCAGAAGAAATTAAGAAACATGAAATACTTTGGAAAAGGAAAACTAAAAGTGAATTTCTGTTTAAGAAAACATAAATGACACAGTTATTGTTTGCAATGCCAGAGAACTATCAAGTAGTTACCACTGCAATTGATATTATTTTTTGTCAATGTGAAAGTAACATCTCTCTTGACTTTGTAAAAAAACAAATTACTTTATGGAGGAATCAGAAAAAAGCATTTTTTCAAAAAGCGGTAAAAACCATCTTTTAAAGTGATTTAACACAAATATTCACTTTCATAGCACCTTGTATAAACAGTGACAACGACATGTTATGATGGATGTCGCCCGTATGTTTCTACGGAAATGCATAAAAACAGGGAGTGATGAAATGAACTTTTCTTAACCAGTTACATAAAGTGATCACTTTATGTAACTAGTTACATAAAGTAAAACGTTTTGTCACTCTAATCAGTTTTGAAAAGTGTCACTTTATATGCCATAATTAGAAAAACATAATTTTTGCCTTTTAAAAAACGTTGTTTTAAATTTTCTGTGGACGAGACAAAAGTATGAAATTTTCAATTAGTTTTTTTGTAGTACAGGGTGTCGCAGAAAAACGTGGCGTTATAAAGATGTATTTCAGAAATGTAGCATATTAAGGGTTTTTACCGAGTGGTTCCAAAATTACATCCATTTCTTTGTGAAAAAGATGCTTTGTTTGACAAATAAATAAATTACGCGAAAACTTAATTTAACGAACATTTTACAAATTTTGGCTGGTTCAGAATGTTCAGATTACAGTCTGATTTAGTCAGTCAATTTGCTATCATAGGTTATATCCCGAGATGTTCAAGGTTTTTGTAGTAAATTGTTCCTCGGTGATTAAGATTTTGTATATATATAACAAACACTATTTAAACACATATTAATGAAACTTCAATTTCTTAGCAGAGTACATTAACTATTAGCAATAATGCCATTACTTCAGTACTTGTGGTCTTACGTTAATCGTGTGCTACCTATTATTGACATCGAAATCGACTTTGGTAAGTAGAATATAAGTTGCCAAATAAAACTCTAATTCTAAAAAAGTGCAATTTTTTTAGCTCGTGCAGCAGATGCTTATTATAGTAACACAACTTTACATATTTCTGTAAAATTGTCATTTCAACTAAATCCCCAATAAATTTGTAAGGATGTTATAACTAAAAATGTGTTATTAATTAAAACAAATATGTTTTTTATAAATTATTAATGTTTTGATTTGTAGTTACCACTAATTCATTTAACCCAGAATGTTGCTTTTAGAAACAATTTGGTTTTTTGGAAATACGTTCGTACCGGTCGATTTTTATTTTTGTATGCGGTTTTTTATGGTAAATGCATGTATACAATTATCGGCCAATGTTTTTTTTTCCTACTTAGAATTTGATGCACAATTCAAAAATAAAATTAAAAATATGCATTTAACATAAAAAAAAACCGTTGATCAACATCAGAGGTTTCCAAACTTTTTTGTCTCATCGACCACTTTATAAATTTTGCTGATTTTGGTGGACCCCCTGAAGCTACATTTATACCATATTCTCAAAACTCTATGGAATTTTGTGTTGCGGCTGAGTTTCAACAACGATTAACAGTTTTCGAAAAAAAAAAAAGTGAAAATTAATTGGTTAATTAATTATTAATTGATTGTGCTGTGAATGGATGTTAAGAAAGTAAAGTAGATCATTGAAAAAAGTGATTACATCCAACTTCACTTTTTTACTGCTACTCACAGCACAAGAAACCAATAGAATTTATAAATAATGTAACCTTCCATTCGGAGTGTTAAAATAAAAATAAAAATAGTATGTATGTTTTTTTTTGTTGTATTTACTCATAAATGTAATTATTACACTGTTATTATGGTTATAATATTACATTGTAAACAGTTAAACAGAAAAATGTTTTTGGACCCCCATTTTTTTTTTCACGCCAACGTAGACTCCTTTGGGACTCCCGTGGACCCTTGAGGGTCCACCTGGACCACTTTGGAAACCTATGATCAAAATAGATGTTGCGGAAACACGATTCCACAACCGACTTTTCAATTCATTGAATTTCTGTTCAACGTCAAATTGCAGGTAATCTCTTATCATTTATGGCTTGCCCCTCCTCCCGCTTGGATTTAGAATTCAGAACAAAACGAAGTAATACAACATAACTGCCAGCGTGTAGTTTTTTGCTCAATAATTTCTCTTTATTAGATCTTTTGTGTAACACAATTCTTAGGAATTGAAGCCATATCGCTGGAATGTGTCTCGTGTGTGCATAGCAGTAGTTCCACCCTAGAAGAAACACCCCTTAGAGGAAAACGGTTCTGATTTTGTGCTTGCTGCGATTTGTATTGAAAAGCCAACCGATAAGTATCTAGAATAATTTACACCTGAATGGTACGTACAAACACATAACTCTCCCCATTTAATTATTTGTTTGAATGTGTTCGTCTCCCCTATTTGAATGTCAACGCTATATTTAGCCATATAGCAAGTTGTCTTTGCTTAGTATAATCTAGTACTTATTAAGTTTTACTAAGGCAGTTTCACAGCTCTATCGCAGTTTTGGTAGGTATGTTTGGAAGGAATTACAGTATTTTAACAGGAATATATATTCAACAGAGCAAATATTCACAAATTTAGCTAAAAATAGTTATCTTAATATTTCAAATGGAATTCAAAGATATAATTTTATCAAGGAATAACGACGGTAGCTCTCTGATAAAATTATCTTAGATCTTATCTTTCCTGTAAATTACTGTGTGGACTTTGACGCCCTCTAGCGGCCAAAGGACTAAACCGATTAACTTGAGCGGCCATATTTTCTGAAAGCTGACACTTTGGGCTACAGTTTGGCTTCAGTGACACTTTGCCGTCAAATGTCAAATAAGCGATTTATTCAAAGCCAAAGTGAGAGATGTCAAAATTACTTTAAGGTGAAACTCTGTTGATCAAAATATGGCTGCTCCATGAAACTCAAGAAAAAATATAATAGTTTTAATTTTATCAAGAAAAACGTTTTTTCTCGACGTTTCAATAAACTACGGCTCCTCCACTAAATTGTCAAGAAAAATCCATATTGTCTTGAAAAAAATCAATAAACAGAAACTATAGTGTCATCAGGATTTTTACGTTTTTCTGCACAATTTAAGTGAATCCGACAAATTATCAAGAAGAATAAATTTTCTCTTGATAAATTATGCAAATTACGGTTGCTTTGACAAAATGTTAAGAAAAGGCATTATTTTTTCTATTTGTGTTTGATACTATTGGTTTTTAGAACAAAATGTTTTGTAAAATTTTTCTAGGTGCCGCATCCACCAAATTGTCAATAAAAAATAGTTTTTTCGTTAATACTTGTTACTGAAAGTTATAAAAAATATTGATTTTGCAGAAATTCATTAAATTGTCAAGAAAATCAGTTTTTTTTCGCAAAACTGGTAAACATTTTTTTTTTCTCTTCAGTTTGGCGGATGAGCAGTACATCAACAAATTGTCAAGAAAAATCGAATTTGTCAAAATTTTTATAGTTTTCTTGATATTTGGTGAACATCGACAAAAAAAATAGATTTGAAAATAAGTTTTGATATTTTTATATTACTATACTATTTATTAAAGCGAATTACATCTTGTAATGGTCAAATCAAATGTTATTTCCGTTTTCGTCTCGATTTGTTCAGATTTTTTTTCATCTACTGCTTGAATTCATTTCCACCGGGTCGAATGCCCAATTGAGCCGACCTTGATGTCACGTCTCTTATTATAAACGGTGAATAACCTGGAAAAAATAAAATAAAATTATCCCAACAAAATGGTGGATGCGCTCAAAACACAATAAAACCAGGAAAAAGTTAAACGGATAGATTAATTTAAAAAAAATTCAAATAATTAAAACAAAAGAGAAAAGAAAACATTACATTTTTTTCGACAGTTTGGTGAAGGAGCCATATTTTATTAAAACGTCGATAAAAAAATTTTTTTTTTGATAATTTGTCAAAAAAAATTAATTATAAAAAATATTATATTTTCTTTTCAGTTTGGTGGAGGAGCCATATTTTACTAAACTGTCAAGAAAAATCAAATTTTTTCCCGATTATTAAATTCAAAAGGGCAATCTGGGACGCTATTTTGTTTGCCATTTCTTTAATCTACCGGAAATTACTTTTTTTAGGGTCCACCTGGCAATCTTGTTGCGTCTATCGATCAATTGCTACAGCCTCGTTGAAAAGCGAACTAGCTTGATGTCTTGGAGAAGCCGACATCTTCAGATGGGTCCCGCCACGACGGTTCTACTTACACCCGTGGGCACCCGGAGTTTTTAATAAGTCGAGCTGAAGAAGCATCTTCAAATGGGCTCACGTTAATTAGGAAGAAATATACATGTCCCAGAGGATAGGTGTACTAAAGAAGCACGCAGAAGGACCCAGTATGAAGAAGTGACGTTAAGCGATGAAGTTTGTCGTTTAGATGATGGTGCCAAAGAAGGGTACAATGAGCAATTTACGTGAATTTCGCTTAATAAGGAAGGCAATAATAGGTATATCTCTCATGCATTAGGAATAGGACTATATTAAGCTGACTTACTGTAATATAGGACTCGTTCCACCATCTTCAAGGATCCACCGATTTAGTGTTCAGGTTCTTTGTATAGGTACTACACCTGTTGCCAGTACCCCCACAGTGGATGTTCAGCTTCAGGAAGAGTACAGGACGAAGGAGAATTCCACAGCACATCAATCCCAACGGAGCAACTTTTGAGAACTCAGCTAAGAAATACTGTGGGAGAGGAAACCGCAAGAACATTTATGAAAGAGTCGCCTTAAAGTGTAGGTGTACCTAAAATATATTTTTATATAATGAATAAAGAAAAAAAAATAGTAATAGTTTGATTGTTCTTGCAGAAATGTCGAAGGAGCTGAATTGGTGATTCCCAAACGCTACCAGAGTTGTCACAAAGATTTTGAACACAGGCGAGTGGCCTAGATACAGCAACTATGCTAGTGATTTGTTTTGTTCAGGATCCGCGAATACTGGGGGGCGCTGAAGCTATTATAGGTATGTGTTACAGAACTTTGTGGACTCCCAATACAACTTTATAGATGGCACCTTTAAAGGACGATGTGAGTATCATTAAGTTTTTTATATTGAATTATTTTTGAAGTTAATTAGTAATAATTTATAAAAAACATATTATTTTTAATTAATAACACATTTTTAGTTATACAGAGCTAAACATCCTTACAAATTTATTGGGGATTTAGTTGAAATGACAATTTTTCAAAAATATGTAAAGTTAGAAGCACAGGATTGACTTTGCCCTCAGATACCATCGCGAACGTCTGTTTCTTGTGGGTTTTGGAGTCGGGACTAGTAACAAACAGTTTGTCCTCTAAAACGGCAACATCTTTCGTGGTCATCTTGGTTAGTTCATTGGTTCGGCGGGCTCCTCCATTTCCAATGAGAAAGGTCACTTTTAACATAAAAAATTCCTTGTCTGGAGCAGAACGTACAAATTCGTTGATTTTTGCTCTATATCCGACGTTTTTCTTCTTGATAAAACTAACTAACATTGACTCTAACATTTTAAATGCATCACCTTCAAGATGTGCTTTTAAATAATAAAACTTTTGCAATTTATCCATTGATGGGTTTTGATCAATTATTGAATAAAATGCGTCTATGTGAAATTCAAACCAATTTTCAAATGATCCAGAAAACTTTGGAATTTTCATGTCTTTCAATTTTATTGAAAATCCAGTTAGTTCTTGATGCCAATTCATCATTTCCGATTGACAGTTTTGTTTATTTAATGTAAATTCAACGAAATTCAAGATTTACAGTGCTTAATTACGCATCAATTTATACTGATTTCCACAGTCACCACCAAATATAGCGATGATACAATAAGGCACGTTTTTATTTCCATCTGTTGTTACACCGGTTAACCTGATGGCACCAAAAGCGTTCGTAAATAATTTCTGATAGATATGATGGATTCTTTTTTGCGTTCGTATTTTCATCCGTTGAACTGACGTTCAACCAGTGATGTAAACCGGGCGCAACCGGACTTTGAAGTCGGTGGAACGAAATGACATTTGTTGGTGGATTGAATTTGTAATTTATTGGTTATGTTATGTTTGGTTTTTATTTTGTTAATAAGAAAATTAAACTCGAAAAACATGGAAGGAAAGATTGTTGTATCATGGAAGCATGAAGGAGTCGAAATACAGACTTTTCTTAGTCCAGAAGAAATTGAAGAAATTGCGATTTAAAATCATCTACCTAATGAGTACCTATAAACAACATTCTCTATGTATTCATCTATTTTATGGTGCTTCTCTCTAGATGCAATCAATAACAGCTCATCTAAAGAATAATCTGAATCTGAAATATTTGAATCGTTTCTTAGTGTTGCCATTACTGCAGCAACGTGTTCCATTTTTTCTGTTAAAATTTTCGGTTTTTTCTCAAACAAAACAAAACAATGTTTAGGTTTAGGCACGGGTTTAGTTAATTTAGGTTAAAAATACAAATTTTTGAGGTTATGGAAGATGGTGGTTTTCAAGGGCGATTGTTATTTCAACGGTATTTTGATGCCATCACATCTATTGACAATCAATTGACAGATCATCAGAGTAGCACCGGACTTCCATCTGATTCACCACAGCATAAAATTATGTTGAAATTAAAAACGCCCCTATACTTGCATTTTAGTATTTTCCTTCCTCGAATATTTCATATTCTAAGTTAATAAGTCCATCTTTCTAATTAATGGATTTTCCATTCGTGACAATATTTTAAAATAGTTTATATCCCAAATGGTTAGTTTTTAAATCTAACTATGTTAGTCCATTGTGATTATATCTAAAATTGCATTATTCCAAATATGTTAATTTTTTTCAATATGTTTTACAAAAACTGATGGTATTTTATTTGTACCACTGCGCTATTAGGAAAAGCTCTAATTTCATTTTTTGTCAGTCCTTTTGTAAGATTCACCAGCTGATATTTGCCTTTGTTCTGCGCATAAGTTGATGGTTTGAAAAACTAAAAAATTGGCAGAATAGTTTATAAGGGCCGCATTCGTTTTTAAGCTCCATGGAGCGAGTAGAGCGTTTTTGACGTCACTATGACGTAATTTGGCAAAACCATAATTTTACCATTTGGTGTCAAATTGTGACGTCAAAAAAGCTCTGCTCGCTCCATGGAGCTTGAAAACGAATGAGGCCAATGTGTAAGGTGTTTTTTTATGTTTTTTATGAATTTAGGAACTCAGGTGGCTCTGGTTTTTCAAAAATTGAAAAACCGGGTTTGTTCAATTTTTCTCTAAGCCTTGAAAGAGGGACGTCATCTTCAGAGTCATCACTTTCACTAAAAATAAAATAAAAAAATTCAAATTTTCTTCTTCAAATTCATACCTACTCATGCTGAGTCATGCCAACTACCTTGAAAGGCCCAAATTTACGTCATTATAACGTACCATTTCCCAAAACAAAATATCTGTGATTTGCAATTGTTTCGTGTAGTTGATTGCAAGTTGTGAGTGAAAAATCAAAAAAGGGTTAATTTCTGATCCAGATATGTATAATTAGAGCATTTTTATACACAATCAAGTCCAGCCCAAACAAATTGGTTAGAACATTTGTCCTGGAAAGTACAACACACAGCAAACTAGTTTAAACACTGTTCAATACAAGAAAATCTGTAAATCCTTGAAACTAGGTAAGCAAAACTGGTAAATGGTCTTTATGTTATTACCAAGAACATTCATTCAAAACTATTTTTGTTGCTCTTACAATAAAGAATGCTTTAAAAAATGTAACTCACATACCTGTCCATGTAACAAATACCTAATAAATTCACTGTACTAGAAAGCACTTGTACTTACCATTGAGTGTAGTGTTGGAGTAAAATCATCCCACTTTAAAGTGTTCAAGCACTGTTGAGTTAGATCCGTTTTCGTTCCGTTTTTTGTAAAGTAAAAAACTGACACGAGTTAAGTAATCTTCCACGCGATAAGTCTTTTAAAAAAACTTTATTACACAAAAGATTACAACAATAGGTGACTCACAATATGACTGCTTTAAACGAAGATCAATTGCAAAGTAATTTACAGACTGACTACGGGCCCTAGCTTGAATCTAGAAAGCGTGATTTTTATATAAACAATAAAATAAGATTCTGCAAAGTCTAATCTAATAGTCAGCATTATCAGAATTATAGGCTACATAACTCACGGTTGGGCTTTTTCCTGAATTGCTGTTACAATGTGGCTTGAAAAACTTATGAACGGCAGCAAACAAAAATAATTCACGCAAATAACCTCAAGTTTTGATTTTAAACCGTAAAAAATTCATCTAATACTCAAAAAACTCTATTTCCACAATACAAACTGTCACCCACTATTCCCGCCATATTGGAATGGCTAAAGGAGCTAATGGATCACCCTGTTTTACTTTCTACGCCAAATTTTACCTGCTACCTGCCGTGCCAGTATCAAAATCCACAAACAAAATAAAAAAAAAATAGAAAAAAAAAATTAAAAATCCTCGTCTTCGACTCGGATGATTTTTAAAACCACTCTCGCTCATGCTATTTGTTAAAACAAATTACTTAGAAACTCGTTTTTCCGAAAAAATTAAATGCACTAGGGATATTACCTCCGAAAAAACCGATTATAACCTTCAATCAGATAGATCCTCTAAAAGCATCAGTCTGAGTTAAATGAATTAGTGGTCACAACAAATCAAAACATTAATAATTTATTAAAACATATTTTTTTTAATTAATAAACTCATTTTTAATTATACAGAGCTAAACATCCTTACAAATTTATTGGGGATTTAGTTGGAATGAGAATTTTAAAGCAATGTGTAAAATTGTGTTACTATAACAAGCATCTGTTGTACGAGCTAAAAAAAACACACTTTTTTAGAATTGGAGTTTTATTTGGCAAATTATATTCCACTTACCAAAACCAATATCGATCTGGATAATAGCTAGCACACGTTTAATGCAGGACCACAAGCACTGAAGGAAAGGCATTATTACGGATAATTAATACACATGGCCTAAGAATTAATACTGGGATGGTGTTTAAATTAAAAAACAAAAATCCATACAAAATTTAAAGAACGCTAGAAAGTAGTGTATTGTTAGATAAGGTGTACACTCAAACGACCCCTTTAAGAATGAAGACTAGTAGGTGAAAGATAAGATAACAAAATTTAAGTCTGGTACCTACATACACTATATTAAATGACTCATTTTCAAGGGACTGAATCATCAAGTCGGGTAAACCCTTCATATGTGATTTTTTGCAAAATTTTGCTTGGAAAATGATTGAGAACCATTTGCCTAAAAGAAAATNTNTCCTCGTNCTAGNNTAATCNNGATGCCATATTTNGTTNNGGTGNAGCACNTCCTGATCCAGGCCACTCGNNTAAATGNNGNNGNGTTGTNCCNCNGGCGCCTGATGATGGNNTAANNNCCACAGCTTTNGTGGACGGGANTTCTTNNATNGGCGGNTAGANNTTCANATTGTTNNNGGTAGTTCCTCGAGCCTNANNTACGTGCANNANGCTCTACNACNTGNANGAAAAGGNTACGNAGGNGTNTNCNAACTGAGTGGTGTTNNCTATGNNGCATGCAACCAGACAATTGCACAGAGNNGGAATNAANCCTNGNCNNCTATNCNGAATAAATGANGGTTCAATGCNTNNNAGCTCNCANTAGATGTTTTCGACTCTAGNCACAGCCGGCCNTCNGGTGCCAAAGTGAGTNGAAACTTATCTTACNNGCACACCGTTTCAGNTCTTGGANTGTGAGTNGTTCNGNNNCGCGAGTNTAGGACCNGCNNCTTNGGTGCTATGTATGTAAATATTAGTGTATATAGACATTATTGTTATGTTAATTAAGTGTGTTTGCCAGAATTTATTTTATTTTTTTCTCTCGTATGTATGTACCATGGGCAGAAAGGCCACGCGGCCGATAGCCCTTTTTACTGTACCTCAGTACTGTAAAAAAAATATTATATATACAGGGTGGCGCAACGAAAACGAAACAGCGACATTAATAATCATTAATAAACTAGCTTTGTTACTCGTCGTCTATTTTTATTTGGATTTGAAATACCAACGATACTGTTTTGTTTTGTTAGTGGAACCATAAAGAAGGTTTGCAATGGTCATTTTTTTGCTGCGGCGAGGTAAAAAATATTTCTTCCAATAAAATGTGTAAATTAATAAAATAGTCTGTTGTTTGAGAACCGCTGAAGTAAAAGTCCTTAAACCAGGTATTTTTGTAAAGAGAATCGAAAGACCTATCAAATGATGTGTAACTCGACCTATCATTCCATTTAAGATTTTGGGGGTGGATTCCGCCCTGACCAGAGTGTGACAGGTAGGAACCCCTTTATAGTCTAAAAATGTTTCCCCCTCGAAAATAACATTGACGTGTCCGAGCGTTTTTCGAAACAATATACCGGGTGGCTGAAAACGTCGCTGTTTCGTTTTTGTTGCGCCACCCTGTATATATAAGTTTATTTTTATCTCTTTGTGTATAATAAATAATAATATAGAACAGATAAACTTGCCAATATCAAACCTTTAAAGATGAGCGTTCTGATAAACATGCATTTAGCCAGGAATGTTTTAATTGATGGGCGCTTAAATATTCAAATCGGAACAGATCAAGAAGAAATAGACACGAATTTATTAACAATTTACTCGGCTACCAGGGCGAAAAACCCCACTTGCTAGACAAAAATCGACCTTAGTAGCACTAAATATTATACGCGGTACTAAATTGAAATGATTTTTGAGAGACCATTCTTGCATCATATTTTTCGTAGCAGGTATGCATCAAGTTCATATAGTTAAGTTACCAATTCAGTGAGTTTACCCGTGTGTCACGAAGGCTACGTCATTTATAATCATATGAATCTAATCAAGTTTTTGTCAACAAACTTGTTGTGCTTATATTATAGAAAAGGGCGTGAATTTTGTTTTTATTAATGCAACTTTTGTTTTTAAAAAACTTTTATTTAATAAAAATGAACGAAATTACTGTTACGGTCTGGGCCTACTATGCTCGATACTTCTTAACGAACGCTCGCGTCGGGATGAAACCGATGCACCGCAATATCTGGCCGGGCGCGTATTAAAGTAGGCCACAGTTAGGAACCGAGTTTACCTGGAAGATTCTTGAATGATCAAGGCAACCCGCGAAGCGTTTCGCGGTCATTCTAGAACGTGGTTTGCGAATATAAAAGACGCGGTCTCGACCGCAGTAGTAGTGAATTTGGGAACGCGGTTAAGTTTAAATAGTGGAATAGTTGTGGAATTGTAGTAGTGTTTTTAGTAGCTGTGTTAATTATTGTACGGAGTGTTTTGAAGTGTAAATAAATTTATTAATTGTTCAGTTAAATTGACTTTGTGTGAACCCACGGGAAAATCGTAACAATTGGTGTCAGAAGTGCGATCAGACGTTAGTGCGACGTGAATTGGAACTAAACTTCGGGTTAAAGACTTGTGTTCAGAACCGGACTAGAGATTTTCGGAACAGTGGTGTGTTAAATTTATTTTATGCCAATAACAAGACGTCAAAGTGCAAACATGGAGGCCCAATTTGCAGCTATGCTTAAACAAGACAAAGAAGAAAAAGAAAGAATGAGACAACAAGATATAGAAATGCGTCAAGAAGATAGAGAGCGGCAAGAAAAGCGTAACGAAGAAATATTGAACGTTCTAGCGGGGAACAAGACAGAAATCCAAGAGTATGTAACCGATAGTCTCAGAAAGATGGAGAGTGATGTTCAGTTAAAATTAAACGATGTTCGGGACGACATTAATAAAATTCAGAATGATGTTGAGATAAAGCTACGCGACTTAGAGCAGAAAATTGACAGCAGAAGAGCCAGCTCTACAGTGATCACCGGAAACGGGCTAAACAAGATCAAGCCTCCCACATACGACGGTCAAACTTCATGGGCAACGTACCAACTCCAATTTGAGGCCCCTGCAAATGCAAATAGATGGAGTAACGAGGAAATGGATGTAGCACTAATAGTGGCATTACGAGGACCTGCATTGGAGCTGTTACAGACTCTGCCTATCGCCCAACGAAGCAACTATGAAGCATTAGTAGCTGCATTAGAACGTCGTTATGGGGATCAACATAAGAAAGGACTGTATCGAACGCAATTAATGGCAAGACAGCAGAAAACTGGTGAAAATCTAGAAGAGTTTGAAACCGAAATTCGTCGCCTTGTGCATCTGGCTTACCCAGCCGTCCCGGATGAAGTCCAAGAAGAACTTGTGGCACAGTATTTTGTAGATGGGATTCGAGATCTGGAGGTAAAGAAATGGCTGAAGATGTTCAAAGGGAGCAACAACAGCGAATTACTGGTTCGAGCGCTGGAAGTTGAAGCTGCGTGCAATGACTTTCAGCCAGAGACTATTCAAGAGGAAAGAGTACCGCCAGCCGATCATGTTGCTACATTAATAGATGAAATTAAATCAATGTTCGGACAATTAGTGCAACAAATGGCAGCATTAGGAAATGGTCAGTCCACACAGTTAGAACGATCACGTCCGATCACTAGAGTGGAATGTTATCGATGTGGACGCAAAAGACACAGTAGAAGGAATTGCAGACAACGGTTTTGTTCTCCAAACCCACAGTGTCGACGAAATCAGGACATTAGAACAAATCACCGGAACTCTTCTGTTAAAAAAAACATTACATGTTATATTTGTGGACGTAAATGACATTACCAATGGAATTGCAGACAGCAGTCTCGTTTACCGACCCCGCAGAACTGGCGTAACCAGGAACAGGAAATGAAGAATCCGGAAAGACATTTACCGCGATATGTAGAGGATCGTCAAGCTTTGGATAGTGACTTAAGGTATCGGAAAGGACAAATTCATAATGGTTGGAGGATTGGTCAAATCACGAAGGTGACAGATAAAGAGGCTACAAAAAGAATGAAGAGCAGCGTTTCTAAGGAAGACCTAATAAAAGGACAGCGCTCAGACTCTGATTTGAAAGTAATCAGAAGATGGTTGGAGAAGGATTTGAAACCGGATTGGCAACAGATTTCCAGATATAGACCAGATAGTAACGGAAACTGGTTGCAGTGGAATTCGCTTCGACTGCGAGATGACTTAATTACTCGCAAATGGGAAAGTCCAGACGGAAAACGTTTTGTTTACCAAACAATAGTGCCTAATTCCTGCAAAGAGAATGTGCTGCGAGAACTACATGACAGTCGCGGAGGAGGACACTTTGGAGTAAACCAGACTTTGGCTAGAATAAGAGATCGATTTTACTGGATTAACTTCAGAAAGGACGTTGAGGGATGGTGTAAAAGGTGTGACCAGTGTTCGTTACAGAAGGGATCCATCACAATTCGGGAACTTGAGTGGTCAAGGCAACCCGCGAAGCGTTTCGCGGTCATTCTAGAACGTGGTTTGCGAATATAAAAGAAGCGGCGTCGTCGACGACAGAGTTAGTAGTGTGAGAGTAGTGTAATAGTGAATTTGGGAACGCGGTAAAGTTTAAATAGTGGAATAGTTGTGGAATTGTAGTAGTGTTTTTAGTAGCTGTGTTAATTATTGTACAGAGTGTTTTGGTGTAAATAAAGTTATTAATCGTTGAGTTAAATTGACTTTGTGTGAACCCACGGGAAAATCGTAACAATATGGATGTGCAAATGGTGCCTTGTCCCTAATAGTGGCCCTTCCTTATGCTGACATCTGCGCATGCGTTTTTCAATTTTAATAAAGAGAGCCACTAATAGGAATTGTGCCTGCCGTAAATTAAATTAAGACTTGGTCATGCTTGGCTTTAAAGAGTCCTTATTGTACTTCGGTTAGTTCCGTATCATATTCGGCGAATTTCGTTTCAATTTTCAGGTTAGAATTTAAAATAACAACTCACTCTCAGCCTTATAGTTGACATCTCCATAGTACTACAGTAAGTTGTATAAACACTGCCTGACCTTATTTTACCTTTACAGCCTGGAGTTATCAAAAAGCAGTTACTAAAATGTTCTACCATATCTCTCTAATGTGCAAAACATCAGATATTTTCGTTAGGTTTATCTATCGGCATCAAATAAAAATTATAATTCTCTGCATTATATTTTAAATTCAATATAAATGAGACATTTTATGCAATCTTTTTATTACCTACTTATCCATTTTCAATTATTCGCAATAATGCCACTCCTTCAATACTTGTGGTCCTACATTAATCGTGTGCTACCTATTATTGACATCAAAATCGACTTTGGTAAGTATAATATAAGTTGCCAAATAAAACTCTAATTCTAAAAAAGTGAAATTTTTTAGCTCGTGCCGCAGATGCTCATTACAGTACCACAATTTTACGTATTTCTCTGAGATTATCGTCAAGATTTCGAATGAATTCGTGGGGATGTTCAGCACTGTATAACTAAAAATGTGTTATTAATTTAAAACAAATATGTTTTTTATAAATTATTGTACCGTCGTACTCCTTAATGACACACTTCTTGTACAACACTGTATATTGTTTACAAACAATAAACTGACACTGACACTTAACCTCGTAATCTGACAACTTCGACTTCACTACAACTATCAACTCAACAACTAACTAACCAGGCCTGGTTCAGCTGCTTATATAGGCTTCCATGGTGTCTAGAAAGTTCCCAAATATTCATGAAATTGACTTTCTCTCTCACACTCATTAAGCTATAACATAAATCTTTCTCTATATAAGCAACGGAGCCAGGATGTTCTAGAACACAGACAAAAAAATGTAGAACGTAAACAAAGCAACGCAACATACAGGGATAACAACAAATAACTAAAGAAATCCTAACTAATAATCAAAAGTTCGCTTCGCAACATTATTAACCTTTTTGTCTCATAGACGACTTTATAAATTTTGCTGATTTTGATGGACCCCCTGAAGTTACATTTATACCATATTCTCAAAACTCTACAAAAAAATTTGAAAATTAGGTCTATGGAATTTTGTGTTGCGGCTGAGTTTCAACAACGATTAACAGTTTTCGAAAAAAAAAAGTGAAAATTAATTGGTTAATTAATTATTAATTGATTGTGCTGTGAATGGATGTTAAGAAAGTAAAGTAGATCATTGAAAAAAGTGATTCCATCCAACTTCACTGCTATTCACAGCACAAGAAACCAATAAAATCCCATTTATAAATAATGTAATCTTCCATTCGGAGTGTTAGAATAAAAAGGAAAATAGTATGTATGTTTTCTACGAAGGCGTAGAAGGGCCACAGACGTTATTTTTGTTAAATTTTTACTTCAAACTCAGAAATTAACTAAATTCCGATTTCAAACTCGGAACTTAGTTGCAATGTTGTCAAACTGACAAATTCTACAATTTTGGTTTGAAGAGTGTTTCCAATCTGTCCAAACTGACAAGTTCAACTAATTTCTTTAAAGTGTGTTTGCTTGCAATGTTGCCAAATTAACAAACTCTCCTAATTTAGATCGAAGACTGTTTGTAATTAGGCACTCCAATGAAATGTCAGAAACAGCTCGATTGAAACTTTTGGAAGGGCAAACACGGCCATTAAAACAGATTTTCTGGTGAATACATAGAGTTTTAGCTTAAATGTTGCAATTTTCTAAAGACTTTCAGTTGATATTTCATAAAATGCCTGCCAAATTCATAAGAAAGTGTGTTTGATGGCCGTGTTTGCCCTTCCAAAAGTTTAAATCCAGCTGTTTCTGACATTTCATTGGAGTGCCTAATGTTGCTTAACTGACAAAATTTGGTAATTTGGTTCAAAAGTGTCCTTGCAATGTTATCAAACTAACAAATTCTACAATTTTGGTTCGAAGAGTCTTTGTAATGTAACCAAACTGACTAATTTCTTTGAAGTGTGTTAGCAATGTAACAAATTTTACTAATTTGCTTCGAAGAATGTTTGCAATGTTGCCAAACTGAAAAATTTTGTCTAATTTAGTTTGAAGAGCTTTTGCCATGCGACAATCTAAATTCTGAGTTCGAAGTCGGAATTAAAAAAAAAAAAGTTTGTGACCTTTCTACGCCTTCGTAGTTTTCTTTTGTTATATTTCCTCATAAATGTAATTATTACACTGTTATTATGGTTATCATGTTACATTGTAAACAATTAAACAGAAAACTGTTTGTGGACCCCCGCTTACGAATTGTGAACCCCAATTTTTTTTGACACGCCAACGTAGATCCCTTTGAGACTCCCGTTGGAAACCTATGATCAACGTAGATGTTGCGGAAACACGATTCCACAACCAACTTTTCAATTCATTGAATTTCTGTTCAACGACAGATTGCAGGTAATCTCTTATCATTTATGGCTAGCCCCTCCTCCCGCTTGGATTTAGAATTCAGAACAAAACGAAGTAATACAACATGACTGCCAGCGTGTAGTTTTTTGCTCAATAATTTCTCTTTATTAGATCTTTTGTGTAACACGATTCTTAGGAATTGAAGCCATATCGCTGGAATGTGTCTCGTGTGTGCATAGCAGTAGTTCCACCTTAAAAGAAACACCCCTTAGAGGAAAACGGTTCCGATTTTGTGCTTGCTGCGTTTCGTATTGAAAAGCCAACCGATAAGTATCTAGAATAATCTAGACCTGAATGGTACGTACAAACACATAACTCTCCCCATTTAATTATTTGTTTGAATGTGTTCGTCTCCCCTATTTGAATGTCAACGCTATATTTAGCCATATAGCAAGTTGTCTTTGCTTTGTATAATCTAGTACTTATTAAGGTTTACTAAGGCAGTTTCACAGCTCTATCGCAGTTTTGGTAGGTATGTTTGGAAGGAATTACAGTATTTTAACAGGAATATATATTCAACAGAGCAAATATTCACAAATTTAGCTAAAAATAGTTATCTTAATATTTCAAATGGAATTCAAAGATATAATTTTATCAAGGAATAACGACGTTAGCTCTCTGATAAAATTATCTTAGATCTTATCTTTCCTGTAAATTACTGTGTGGACTTTGACGCCCTCTAGCGGCCAAAGGACTAAACCAATTAACTTGAGCGGTAATTTTTTCTGAAAGCTGACACTTTGGGCTACAGTTTTGCTTCAGTGACATTTTGCCGTCAAATGTCAAATAAGCGATTTATTCAAAGCCAAAGTGAGAGATGTCAAAATTACTTTAAGGTGAAACTCTGTTGATCAAAATATGGCTGCTCCATGAAACTCAAGAAAAATATAATAGTTTTAATTTTATCAAGAAAAACGTTTTTTCTCGACGTTTCAATAAACTACGGCTCCTCCACTAAATTGTCAAGAAAAATCCATATTGTCTTGAAAAAAATCAATAACAGAAACTATAGTGTCATCAGGATTTTTACGTTTTTCTGCACAATTTAAGTGAATCCGACAAATTATCAAGAAGAATAAATTTTCTCTTGATAAATTATGCAAATTACGGTTGCTTTGACAAAATGTTAAGAAAAGGCATTATTTTTTCTATTTGTGTTTGATACTATTGGTTTTTAGAACAAAATGTTTTGTAAAATTTTTCTAGGTGCCGCATCCACCAAATTGTCAATAAAAAATAGTTTTTCGGTTATACTTGTTACTGAAAGTTATAAAAATATTGATTTTGCTGAAATTCATTAAATTGTCAAGAAAATCAGTTTTTTTTCGCAAAACTGGTAGACATTTTTTTTTTCTCTTCAGTTTGGCGGATGAGCAGTACATCAACAAATTGTCAAGAAAAATCGAATTTGTCAAAATTTTTATAGTTTTCTTGATATTTGGTGAACATCGACAAAAAAAAAATAGATTTGAAAGTAAGTTTTGATATCGTTATATTACTATACTATTTATTAGAGCGATTTACATCTTGTAATGTTCAAATCAAATGTTATTTCCGTTTTCGTCTCGATTCCTTTCGATTTTTTTTTCATTCATAAACGGTGAATAACCTAGAAAAAAGAAAAAAATAAAATAAATAAAAATATCTCAACAAAATGGTGGATGCGCTGAAAACAGAACAAAACCAAAAAAATGTTGACGGAAAAGATGAATTTTAAAGAAATTCAAATAATTAAAACAAAAGAGAAAGGAAAATATTACGTTTTTTTCGACAGTTTGCTGGAGGAGCCATATTTCTATAAAACATCGAGAAAAAACGTTTTTCTTGACAAACTTGTCCAAAAAAAAAATAAAAATAATTAAAAATATTATATTTTTCTTGTCAGTTTGGTGGAGGAGCCATATTTTATTAAACTGTCAAGAAAAATCAAATTTTTTCTCGATTATTAAATTCAAAAGGGCAATCTGGGACGCTATTTCGTTTGCCATTTCTTTAATCTACCGGAAATTACTTTTTTTAGGGTCCACCTGGCAATCTTGTTGCGTCTATCGATCAACTGCTACAGCCTCGTTGAAAAGCGAACTAGCTTGATGTCTTGGAGAAGCCGACATCTTCAGATGGGTCCCGCCACGACGGTTCTACTTACACCCGTGGGCACCCGGAGTTTTTAATAAGTCGAGCTGAAGAAGCATCTTCAAATGGGCTCACGTTAATTAGGAAGAAATATACATGTCCCAGGATAGGTGTACTAAAGAAGCACGCAGAAGGACCCAGTATGAAGAAGTGACGTTAAGCGATGAAGTTTGTCGTTTAGATGATGGTGCCAAAGAAGGGTACAATGAGCAATTTACGTGAATTTCGCTTAATAAGGAAGGCAATAATAGGTATATCTCTCAAGCATTAGGAATAGGACTAAATTAAGCTGACTTACTGTAATCTGGTGAAGAAATATAGGACTCGTTCCACCATCTTCAAAGATTCACCTATTCAGTGTTCAGGTTCTTTGTATAGGTACCACACCTGTTGCCAGTACCCCCACAGTGGATGTTCAGCTTCAGGACGAAGGAGAATTCCACAGCACATCAATCCCAACGGAGCAACTTTTGAGAACTCAGCTAAGGAATACTGTGGGAGAGGAAACCTCAAGAACATTTATGAAAGAATCACCTTAAAGTGTAGGTGTACCTAAAATATATTTTTATATAATGAATAAAGAAAAAAAAATAGTAATAGTTTGATTTTTCTTGCAGCAATGTCGAAGGAGCTGAATTGGTGACATTCAACTCCATCCAGACGTTCAATGAGGAGATGGCAGTAGACTTACGTCCAAATCAATTTTTTTTTGTCGATCTTCACCAAATGTCAAGAGAAATATAAAAATCTTGATAAACTCGATTTTTCTTGACAATTTGTTGAATGTTCTGTTCATGCGCCAAACTGAAGAGAAAAAATGAATTTCTAACAGATTTGCGAAAAAAAACTGATTTTCTTGACAATTTAATGAAACACTATTTTTTAATTTTTTAATGACAAATATTTTACAAAATATTTTTTTCTGAATGAACTAGTAGTACCGAACACAAATAGAAAAAATATGCCTTTTCTTGACATTTTTCAAGAGAAAATTTATTCTTCTTGACAATTTTGAGGGTTGAATTTTCAACTTGTCCATCAAATTAACGTAAAACTATTGTTTTAACATTCGCTGGCAAATTGTCAAGAAGAAAAAAAGCAAATTTCAATTTGGTGATTTGCAGCTCCTCCGCCAAATTGTCAAGAAAAATCATTTTTTAACCTTCACGTTCTTGTTTTCGGCAATAATTTAAAAAAAATGTTCTTGCAAACGCTTTTACCAAATTGTCAAGAAAATTTGATTTTTTCCTGACAATGTGGTTCCTCCGCCATATTGTCAAGAAAATTGTCTAATTATTGCTATACTTGTTTTCGATAGGTTTTTCAGGAAAAAAAAACTATTTTTTGACGCATCGTGGTTCTTTCGCCATTTTGTCAAGAAAATTGAAACAAAAAAAAACTCGAAGTCTACAGTCTTAACTATATTTTTTACACCTATAAAAGGGGAGGGGTGGTCTTAATGGCTACACGTTTCGCCTAAAAAGGCATCAGAAAATACACAAAACAAAACAAACCATGAAAGTATACCGGGTGACCCAATAAGACTGTTAATCGACCATATCTCGGGAACCGTTCGTCGTATGAGTTTGGGGTAAAAATTTTTTTAGGTAAATCGGCCATGAGGAATCGTTGGAAAATATTTTGGAGTTCTAAAAATGACCACCAGAGGCCGTAACTGCCATCTTAAATTTTTAAATTGCATTTTCTATAAATTTTGCACAATAAACTAGAATTATTTTTTCCACATTTTTAAAGCGAACCAATTTATCCATCATTTTCGTAAAAAAACAAATTTCTGTTATTTAGAGGCCTCTGGAATATGCATCCGGGGGTTAATTCTATGGAGTGCCCTTTGAGCAATTTTAATGTTATTATTTGTTTTAATAAATATTTGCAGAATAATAACAAAAAAAAATAATAAAAATATAAAAAAAAAATTATTAAATAAAAAAAAAAAAAATACGTAAAAAAAATTAAAAAAAAAAAAAAAAATAAATTATTATAATTATTATTTATTATTATTATTATTTTTTTATTATAATAAATTTATTATAAATTTTTTTATTTTGTTATTATTATTTATTTTTTATTATTATTTTTTTTTTTAGGTATAGAACATATTATACAAAAAATGTTCAGAATTGTTTGATAATTCTAGAAAATTGAAAATATATAAGGTGTTCCAGTTGAAAAATCATAACTTTGACTTGTCACGCATTTCTCAAACGTCCTGTATGTAATTTTTCTGTTCATCATTTTTTTCCTAATGTGAAAAATAAAAAAGTTGAGAGTTTACATTATAAATGATCACCGTGTACATTAAAATAAGAAAATAATTATAATTTAAAAGTAACATATTCCAATATACCACTCTCTCTGCTGGTGAATATCAGAATGCCCTCCACTTTTCTGAAATCCCTTAGCTAAACACCCTAAAACCACAAGTATCATATTATACAGGGTGGTCCAGTTTAAAATGTCAATAATTCACCAACAAAAAATAAGTTAACATACATTATCATTTTCCTGAAAAATGTTTCTCAAGGGAGTGGAGCAATTTTAATCAAATTTAGAACAACAAATACATAAGAAATTAATACTTATTATGTGATGTTAATGACGTTTGTCGAAACTGTCCAGTGGTGTAAATACATGGTTTTAATTTTTCTGCCTTATTCTCTACGTTACTGGATATTTTTCAAAAATTTCAGTTTTTTTTACTTTACTTGTTCAATTTGACAAAATAAGTATCTCTTATAAAATTCTGATATAAAACTTTGTTTACGAGATACCTAATTGAGTTACTACGTTCAAAGATCCAAAACCAACCCATCGCAACTTAAAAATTGTATTGAAAACGGTAAAAATTGACTTAAGAAACTTAAAAATTGACTTATTAACCAGTAAATTTACTTTGAAACGGTGAAAATTGACTTGAGAGACTTAAAAACTGTCTTTAGAGTCTAGTTTTCAGATAAGTTGAAAAACTTTAGTAATAAAAATCGACTCTTTGAGACTACAAATTCCGACATTTCAACTTTGAAAATTAACTTGGACACCAAAAAGTGACTCTGAGCCAATGAAAAGTGACATCAAAAGCTTAAAATTTTCATTTGAAGTAAGTTTTCATAATTTGAAAATACATTTCAATATTTTAATCTTGAAAACAGTCTTAAATACAGGATATTGACATTAGATTCGTAAAAATTGACTTGAAGACTAACTTTTCAAGTTTTTTTTACTTTGCTTTTCATTTTCTTAGGAATCTGGACTATTTTTATAGGGATTTGACATGGCAGACTTAAAAAACTATTTTTACATTATCCATAGGATTGAACATGCCATTTCACGCTTTGTCAGTATTAAATTGACTTCACTGTGCTTTAAGACTGAAAAATCGATTTTGAAACTATTTTTTATAGTAAAAGTTAAGTTTCGGACTCTTCATCGATGAAATTAAACAATTTTGGCATTAAACGCTACGATATTAGTCTGGAACACTAATTTTTAGAATTAAAAGTTCGAAAATTCGGACTGTTTTCGCCCTGACGGTACCAAATTTTGTAATGTTTTTTCGGGTTATTGGATAGGAAATTTAATGAGGATTCCAAAAATGTGCTTAAAACAGTTATTTTCTCACTCCAAGTGGGTTTTACAGGTGATTTTGTCCCTGACTATTCTTTCATACTGTGTTTCTGGCTGTTCAAACTTTAACACTGGTTTTCTCCCTGACTGTACCAAATTTTGTAATGTTTTTTTAGGTTATTGGATAGAAAATTTAATGAGGATTCCAAAAATGTGCTTAAAACAGTTATTTTCTCACTCCAAGTGGGTTTTACAGGCGTTTTTGTTTCTCACTGTCCTTTCAAACTGTGTTTCTGACAATTCCAACTTTGACTGTACCGAATTTTGTAGTGTTTTTTAGGTTATTGGATAGCAGTATTTAATTAGTAGTCTAAAAAATTGAACGCCAGTAAACATTAATCCAAAAATCCTGTTTTTTGACTATTTTCAGTGTCAAAAATTAAGTCGTAAAAACCTCACAGATGACCAGATTTGAATCCTTTTGAACCATTTTAAAGTAAAAAATACAATAACCCAAGTAGATATTTTTGTTAATTTTGAATAATATTTAGTGAGCGTAGAAAATAAAGACTATCCCCCTATATCGACACGTCTAAACAATTTTGAAGAATGTCACATAACGAGAGTACTCATTTCGAAATTACTTGTTCCAAATTTGATCAAAATTGGTCCAAAACGGTCTGACAGTTGTAGTGTCTTCCTTAGCAAATGTTCTTCAGGAATTATTACCCATTATTGACTTCATCCTTGTCTATTGTTCACTTTTAGAAAGAGTAAACATCTAAGTGAATGTCTTCCAAAAAAACATTTACTGATTAGCGCTTCTATTTCAAAACTAACTAACTTTTTCTTCTATTTTTTTTATCTTTTTTTTTTTTTTTAACTCTTACTGAGGCTAATTCTTTAAAATAGTTTATGCCCCAAGTGGAACCACTTCTACTTATTTCAGTTTATTTAAATCAAACTATGTTAGGCCATTGTGATTATATCTAAAATTGATGTTATGTTATTTCAAATATGTTATTTTTTTTTAATATGTTTTACAAAAACTGATGGTATTCTATTTGTACCACTGCGCTATTAGGAAAAGTTCTAATTTAATTTTTTGTCAGTCCTTTCGTGGCAGAATAGTTTATAAGGGTCGCATTCGTTTACAAGCTCCATGGAGCGAGTAGAGTGTTTTTGACGTCACTATGACGTAATTTGGCAAAACCATAATTTGACCATTTGTCAATTTACGTCATTGTGACGTTAAAAATGTTGTTGTATCAGTTTTAAGTTTAATTGTTCATTGTCTACTTTATTTTCTGCACTGGCGTAAGTCGTCTGTCAAAATAATTGACATCAGACACGAATGTCAAAACACGTAAAAGTGCTTTGAGTAGTTGTTGTCGTTCGAGAAGAATCTCAACACAGAAATACGTTTTCGTTATTTTTAATATTATTCTTAATAAAAACTTTCTAAACAGAAAAGGCTATTCACGTGTTTTACTGCCTTCAAAAAAAGCTCTGTTCGTTCCGTGGACCATTAAAACGAATGCGGCCAATGTGTAAGGTATTCCATGTTTTTTATGAAACTTAAGTTAATCGGTTTAGTCTTTTGGCCGCTAGAGGGCGCCAAAAATCAACAGAGTTTTCACATTAAAGTAATTTTGACACATCTCACTTTGGCCTTGAATAATTGGCTTATTTGACATTTGACGTCAAAATGTCACTGAAGCAAAAAGGCAAGAATACAACAAAGTGTAGAAAATAAAAATCTAAATGTTTGCTGTTATTATTTCCGTGAGCAATTTAATATTTGATTAGTATTTATTTAAATCTTGAAAAATATTTTATTTTTTAAATTTGTTACATTTTTGATCCTGAGACTTGAAAACTGTCGTTGCTTCACGGTTAAGTGAATTACGCGCTCAATACTAATGAGTAAAAAATAGAAAACAGCACTACAGAAGATGTAACTTTATTTTTGTTTAAATAAATCTGAAAGAAAACTAAAGACGTGGTTAAAAATATGTTAACCCGAACGAGAAGTGAAAAGGCGGCAAATCATTACTTACTGTCTAACAACTTAATCTTGACTAGACTTATGATGTTTGACATTTGTCATAAGTCACTTAACAGTAGACATTACTAACTTATACATATACACATAGGTGGTTTTATTGGTATTTTGACATCTCTCACTTTGGCCTTAAATAATTCGCTTATTTGACATTTGACGGCAAAATGTCACTGAATCAAAACTGTAGCCCAAAGTGTCAGCTTTCAGAAAATATGACCGCTCAAGTTAATCGGTTTAGTGCTTTGGCCGCTAGAGGGCGTCAAAGTCAACAGAGTTTTACCTTAAAGTAATTTACAGGAAAGATAAGATAATTTTATCAGAGAGCTTGATAAAATTATATCTTTGAATTCCACTTGAAATATTAAGATGATAACCATTTTTAGCCAAATAACCTGCTTGACTGAGTCGCTTACCAACAGTAATTTTGAACATACACCGTCCCAGCTTACAACTAAAAGAGTCCAAGTGTTGAAATCCAATAAGGTTTGCACTGACACTAATTATCCGCACTATTTGGCATCACTGAGTTTAAGTAGATTTTGATCTTGCAACACTTTTCACTTGGTTTTACTGGTTTCAAGTGTTTTGTAAATATTTGCTCTGTTGAACTGGGTTTACATGGAGAATTTTTATACCACAACGTGTGGATAACACGATTTTTTCTTATATTCCTGTTGAAGTACTGTAATTCCTTTAAAACATACCAAAACTGTGATAGTGATGTGAAACTGCCTTAGTAATATAACGGGGCGAGTTATGTGTTTGTACGTACCATTCAGGTCTAGATTATTCTAGATACTTATCGGTTGGCTTTTCAATACGAAACGCAGCAAGCACAAAATCACAACCGTTTTCCTCTAAGGAGTGTTTCTTCTAGGGTGGGACTACTACTATGCACACACGAGACACATTCCCGCGATATGGCTTCAATTCCTAACAGTCGGGTTACACAAAGGATCTAATAAAAAGAAATTATTGAGCAAAACACTACACGCTGGCAGTCATGTTGTGTTACTATTAAATAAAGGAGGGGCCGCCATAAATGATAAGAGATTACCTGTAATCTGACGTTGAACAGAAATTAGAGTTTTAGTTGGAAACTTATATTGTACTTACCAAAGTCGATTTGGATGTGAATAATAGGTAGTACACGATTAATGTAGGACCACAAGTATTGAAGGAATGGCATTATTGCGAATAATTGAAAATGGATAAGTAGGTAATAAAAAGATTGCATAAAATGTCTCATTTATATTGAATTTAAAATATAATGCAGAGAATTATAATTTTTATTTGATGCCGATAGATAAACCTAACGATTATTTATACAATGGTACGTAAGTTTTCTACTGATAATACAGGGTGTCTATAAAAGAACTCCGGGGTTTAAAAAATTAATATTTTGGAAATTAATATTTTTTAAACTATAAAAGATAGCAAAATTTGATCAATTCCTTTGAAACAAGCAGCTCAAAGAGTTTTACTCATACGAATTGGGAATGTTTCTCTCAACAGTTGGCAGCGCTGCGGAGCGTTGACCTTGAAATGACGTAGCGGCTGCGGCAGGCAGTCAGTGTCGTCTGGACTGCCGCGCTATGGCGACGCCTCAACAAAAGGCTCAGTGTGTTATTTGGCTCATAGAAACTAATTCTGTTGTTACTGTACAAAGAAACTTTTAACGTAGCTATGGTGTTGACCCGCCTACAGACAAAACAATTCGTCAGTGGTTAAGTGCGTTCAAGGAAACAGGAAGTGTTTTGAAGCAAAAGTCGCCGGGTAGGCCGCGTGTGTCTGAAGAGAATGTGGACAGAATCCCTAAGAAATCATTAACAAGACGCAGTCTGGAATTGGGGTTACCAAGATCAACGGTCCATAAGGTAATTCGTAAAAGACTTCGTTTAACTGCCTACAAGATTCAACTTTTACACCATATCAAACCGGCAGACAAGGTTAAGAGATTCGACTTTTCTGTTTCCATGCTGGATAAAATTGATGAAGATAATGATTTTTTAAAAAATGTGGTTTTTAGTGATAAAGCTACTTTTCATGTGAACGGAACTGTAAACAGGCATAATTGCAGAATTTGGGGTTCACAGCCGCCCCATGAGTTTATTGAGTACGAACGTGACACGCCCAAAGTGAATGTTTGGTGTGCTCTTATGCATGACAGAGTCATAGGTCCCTTCATTTTTGCCGAAAGGACTATCAATGGTGATGTCTATTGTGACATGTTAGAGGAGTATGTTTATCCTCAGTTGCATGACATTGAGACGGAGAAAGGTTTAGTTTACTTTCAACAAGATGGGGCGCCGCCACACTTCAGTTTGCGTGTGCGTGAGTCACTGGACGCTCGTTTCGGTAACAGGTGGATTGGAAGGGAAGGACCTATTCCATGGCCACCAAGGAGCCCTGATATGACTCCGTTGGACTTTTTCTTCTGGGGGCATATCAAGAATCTTGTGTATGCAGAGAACATTCGAGATGTTATCCATCTCAGGGAACGAATAGTGAATTGCGTGGCGTCCGTTCCCCCAGACATGCTTGCCAGGACATGGGAAGAGGTAGAATACCGTTTCGACGTGTGCCGTGCCACTAACGGAGCTCACATTGAACTTTACTAAGTTGTTAAAAAATCTTGAAAATGTAAGCTTTCTAATCATGTATAAAACATGTATGTACGTTTTTTACTTTATAAAAATATTTTGTCTTAAAACCCCGGAGATCTTTTATAGAGACCCTGTATATATAATAAATTGATTTTTCTTGACAATTTTGACGAATTACGCCGCCTCCGCCAAATTGTCAAGAAAACGTAAACTTTTTTTAAATTTGTTTTCAATGTTGATTTTCAAAAATAAAATGATTTTTCTTTGTTAGTTTTCTCAAATTACGGCACATCCGCCAAACTTTCAAGAAAACGTAATTTTTTTTAAATTTCTTTTCAATGTCAATTTTCAAAAATAAATTGATTTTTCTTGACAATTTTGACGAATTACGCCGCCTCCGCCAAATTGTCAAGAAAACGTAAAATTTTTTTAATTTGTTTTTAATGTCAATTTCGAAAATAAATTGATTTTTCTTGACAGTTTCCTCGAGTTACGGCGCCTCCGTCAAATTGTCAAGAAAACGTATTTTTTTTTTAATTTCTTTTCAATGTCAATTTTGAAAAATAAATTGATTTTTCTTGACAATTTTGACAAATTACGCTGCCTCCGCCAAATTGTCAAGAAAACTTAAAATTTTCTAAATTTGTTTTTAATGTCAATTTCGAAAATAAACTGATTTTTCTTTACAGTTTCTTCGAATTACGGCACATCTGCCAAACTTTCAAGAAAACGTAATTTTTTTTTAAATTTCTTTTCAATGTCAATTTTGAAAAATAAATTGATTTTTCTTGACAATTTTGACGAATTACGCCGCCTCCGCCGAATTGTCAAGAAAACGTAAACTTTTTTAATTGTTTTCAATGTCAATTTTTTAATGTCAATTTTTTTTTTTTTTTTTTTTTTTGTTCGAAAATAAATTGTTTTTTTTAGCAGTTTCCTCGAGTTATGGCGCCTCCGCCAAATTGTCAAGAAAACGTTAATTTTTTTAAAATTTGTTTTCAATGTTAATTTTTAAAAATAAAATGATTTTGTTTGTTAGTTTCCTCGAATTACGGCACATCCGCCAAACTGTCAAGAAAACGTAAATTTTTTTAAAATTTCTTTTCAATGTCAATTTTCAAAAATAAATTGATTTTTCTTGACAATTTTGACGAATTACGCCGCCTCCGCAAAAATTGTAAAAAAAACGTAAATTTTTTTTAAATTTGTTTTCAATGTCAATTTCGAAAATAAATTGATTTTTCTTGACAGTTTGCTCGAGTTACGGCGCTTCCGCTAAATTGTCAAGAAAACGTTAATTTTTTTTTTAATTTGTTGTCAATGATAATTTTCAAAAACAAATTGATTCTTTCCACAATTTCGACGAGTTTCGGCGCCTCCGCCAAACTGTCAAGAAAACGTTATTTTTTTTTTAAGTTATAATTTTCAAAAATAAATTGATTTTTCTTGACTAATTATGGAGCATCCGTCAAACTGTCAAGAAAACGTAAATTTTTTTAAATTTCTTTTCGGTGTTAATTTTCAAAAATAAATTGACTTTTCTTGACAATTTTGACAAATTACGGCACATCCGCCAAACTGTCAAGAAACAGAAAGTTTCATTTTTATTTATTTTCCGTGTTAATTTTCAAAAATAAATTGATTTTTCTTGACAATTTTGACAAATTACAGCGCATCCGCCAAACTGTCAAGAAAACGTTAATTTTTGTTAAATTTCTATTTAATGTTAATTTTTCAAAAATAAATTGATTTAATAATAAATTAATAAATTTTGACTAATTATGGAGCATCTGCCAAACTCTCAAGAAAACGTACATTTTTTTAAATTTCTTTTCGGTGTTAATTTTCAAAAATAAATTGATTTTTCTTGACAATTTTGACGAATTACAGCGCCTCCGCCAAATTATCAAGAAAACTTAATTTTTTTTTTAATTTGTGTTTATTGATAATTTTCAAAAATAAATTGATGTTTTTTTTTATAGTTTCCTCGAATTACGGCGCATCCGCCAAATTACCAAGAAACCGTTTTTTTTATGTTAATTTTTAGAAACAGAAAATTTAATTTTTTGTGTTAATTTTCAAAAATAAATTGGTTTTTCTCGACAATTTTGATGAATTGCGTAAAAATGTATCTATAGTATGTACATGTACTTGATTTAGCGTTTTTTTTTAAGTTAATTTTGCTGTGGGATGATTAATCATAGGTTATATGTTGTTGTTAGCAAGTATTTGCGATGGGAGACTCTCAAATGGTGGAGGCGCCTACGTTTCAGTGTGGAAAAAACATAATTTTTGCCTTTTAAAAAACGTTGTTTTAAATTTTCTGTGGACGAGACAAAAGTACGAAATTTTCAATTAGTCTTTTTGTAGTACAGTAATAAATTCTACAATTTTGGTTTGAAGAGTGTTTCCAATCTGTCAAAACTGACAAGTTCAACTAATTTCTTTAAAGTGTGTTTGCTTGCAATGTTGCCAAATTAACAAACTCTCCTAATTTAGATCGAAGACTGTTTGCAATGTTGCCTAACTGACAAAATTTTGGTAATTTGGTTCAAAAGTGTCCTTGCAATGTTATCAAACTAACAAATTCTACAATTTTGGTTCGTAGAGTGTTTCTAATGTAACCAAACTGACAAGTCCGACTAATTTCTTTGAAGTGTGTTAGCAATGTTGCCAAAGTTAACAAATTTTACTAATTTGCTTCGAAGAATGTTTGCAACGTTGTCAAACTGAAAAATTTTGTCTAATTTGGTTTGAAGAGCTTTTGCAATGTGACAATGTAAATTCTGAGTTTAAAATCACATTTTTTATTTTCCTTGTCAAATTGGCGAATTTCATTCATTTGTCAAGAAAAAAATGTATTTTTTTTTTAAATTAGCTCTAAAAACTGGTTTAAGCAAAAATAATAATTTTGGTGTTTTACTAAATTGCATTTTTGACTTCAAAATCGGTTTTAACTCGACGAAATACTCAATTAAATCTATTTTTTGTGGCAAAATTCCGATTTTTGATTTTGAATTTATGGCCATTTTTTCGACTTTTTGGGGGTGCACAAACCGTTAAATTTAAAATATTTGTTTTTTTGATTAAAATTAATTCTATTCAATTTTTAAAATGTTCTGCAATCATTTTGCATCATTAAAACTATCATTTTAACTTTTTTAAAAATTTTCAAAAACTCAAAAAGTGCGTTTTTTAATAAAAATCGATTTTATTCAATTTTTATAGTGTTATGCAATTAATTTGCTTTATTAAAACTGTTATTTGAATTGTTTTTAACTTTTTCAAAATTATTCACCTAACTTATTAACTAACTAGAAACCGTAATTAAGTAATATTTTGGTTTTGAAGATTAAAGTACAGAGTACAGGATAGGAACACGAGAGTGAGTAATATCAAGTACAAGTTCTGTAAGTAGTGACACCGGTAAGCTGTCGGTTAACCTTAAAAATCCCCATAAGTTAGTGTTGACTGAAATGACAGTAATGACGCAAAATTGATGTCTGATGTCTCACTGTTGGGTTTTGATAATTGACCGAATGCCAAAACTTTATTATGGATATAGAGGTCGCCACAAGTTTTTCCACCGTTTTATGATTTTCCATTTTAAAATGTGTAAAAAGTATTCAATGATTTGAGATGGCGCCTATTTCAATTTGTTCATTAATGGCTAAACGTATCACATTTTGTTCAACCGGAGACCAATCAGGTTCGCAAGGAGGACTCAATTGAGACGGCATTTTTTGAAATGGCAATTTGTAACCTTTACTTTGCCATTCTGCGAAATAACTCCGCAATCTACCTGCGTACTGTCCCCTAATCTGTTTTGTTAATATTGGCGGCGAGGATATTTTGACTTATATTTGCCCGTTAAGGCTTGTCCAACCCGAGCTTCCCTCTGCACATGATGAGCTGGACCCTTGGGTTGTTTCAAATCTTCATTCGCTTTTTCAAGAATTTTCGCTGACTTAACACTTTCTTCCAAAGCTTGCCCCAACAAAAAGTTATCCACCGGAGCATCCGAAAGGGTATCTCGAAAATCCTTATTCAAATTCATTGTGCAGCCCTCCCTCGGCTTTTCCAATATCCGAGATAAAGTCTGAGCAACCGCCGAAGCACTAGCTATTAATCATTTTTGCTTCTGGACTATTATACTTTCGGATTTATTTTGGCTGCCTAAAGACCCTTCAAGTTCTCCAGTGGAAGATGTTTCTGCAGCAAATCGTGTTTGGTTCCATCATTAAGCCCATCTTTCAATACACTAGTCCACCGAAACACAATTGCTTCATGAACCGGTGAACCTTCAGAAGGTTTTTCGGTGGTAGGTTGGGTTCAAGAAGCCTCCCTTGTTGTCCCTCTGCAATTTCTTGTTGCTCCACCTGGGACGATCCTTGATGAAGGGACTCTATATTATCTGGAGCAACAATATTCCAAATGTAACAAATGCAAACCCAAAAGTGTATGCCAAAATACACTTCAGTTGTTATTAAAACAAACAGTAAAAGTGACTGTTTTTAATGCTAAAATGGAATTTAAACGATCACGTGAGGGTTTTTAAGGTTTAAATGGTATTCTTAAAGTCACGTGACTGTTTTCAATCATCAAATACACATTTTAAGGATCACGTGACCATTTTTAAAGTTAAAATGCAATTTAAAAGATCACGTGAGGGTTTTTAAGGTTTAAACTGATATTCTTAAGGTCACGTGACTAGTGTAACGCGTAACTAAGGTGAGGTCACATGACTGTTTTCCAGGTTCAAGTGGAATCCTGAAGGTCCCTCGTTTTAAGGTTAACATTACATTCCAAGAGATTTTATTCTTTAAAAAGGTCACGTGACGGGTTTTTCAGGTTCAAATGGAATCTTGAATGTCACGTGACTGCTTTAAATACCAAAATTAAATCGTGGTGAAGCTCACGTGACACTTTAATTAAAATTACATTTCAAGAGAGTTTTTTTTATTGCTAAAATGGTGTTACAAGGGCAGCTGACCGTTTTTACGTTTAAATCGATATTATAAAGGTCACGTGACCGGTTTTTTTAGGAGAAAATAACATTTTGACATTACTTTTTTTAAGGTTAAATATGACATTTTTTAAGATCACATGACGGGTTTCTTTAACTTGAGCACCCTGTATGTCGTATGGTATAGTTTATAATATACAAGTAAACATGTTTTTTTTTTAAAAAAGCCTTAAAATATGATGCATTTTTCATTTTTTTTTCAAATTCAGAGTGAATGCACTTGGAGACAGCCGGTCGGTAAGGAAATATACCGGAAAGGAACTTTGTCCGTCTACGAGGTTGATGGAAAAGACGATAAGGTATTTGTGGCCCTTAAGGGTTTGTAACTGTCATGTAATGTCAATTTGTCAATTTAGGTTTATTGCCGAAATTTGTGTTTATTGGCCAAACTGTTTCTGGACCATAAAACCCTGTATTTTGACGTGAAACCCTTTTTGTTCTACATTTTATGTGAAGTGGACAAACAAGGTGCCCACATTGTTGGGTATTTTTCAAAGGTAGATAAAAAAACACTTTCAGAGAGGAGTAAACTTTGAAATAATAAAATTACAGGAAAAAGATTCTCCGGATGGTAATAACGTGGCCTGCATCCTTACTTTACTCCCCTACCAACGTCAAGACTACGGTAAACTGCTCATAGCCTTCAGTTATGAATTGTCCAGGTTGGAAGGGACAGTAGGTAGTCCTGAACAGCCTTTAAGCGATTTAGGAAAGTTGAGCTATCGCAGCTACTGGAGTTGGGTATTACTAGAGATTTTCGTGGTACCTTAAGCATAAAACACTTAAGGTTGGTTGTCCCTGTGTTTTTTTCTTTTCAATTAACTGATTGTGTTGAAAATTCCAGCCAAATGACTAGTATTACCCAGACTGATATTATTTCAACGCTACAAAGCATGAACATGGTGAAATACTGGAAGGGACAGCACGTGATTTGTGTCACGCCCAAATTGGTGGATGAACACATCCGATCTAGTCAGTATAAAAGGCCCAGACTGTGCGTGGACAGTAGCGCTCTCAGGTGGACGCCTCGAAGACACGTCAACAATAAAATTGGAAAAAAATAAACTAAACTGCCTATTGATTTCACACACTCTAGTGTACAGTGTGCTGCATTTTCGATGGTTTGACGGGGTTCAGAGAAAACGGTAAACGGTAATAATTGTGGACGTAAAAGACATTACCGCTGGAATTGCAGACAGCAGTCACGTTTACCGACCCCGCAGAAACTGGCGTAACCAGGAGCAGGAAATGAAGAACCCGGAAGGACATTTACCGCGATATGTAGAGGATCGTCAAGCTTTTGATAGTGACTTAAGGTATCGGAAAGGACAAATTCATAATGATATATATAATGTCAAACAATTTTTGAGAACACTAGAATTAGTAAAAATTCTAGCTCTTGTATAGACAATATATTTGTAAACTTTAACAATATTGTACATAGTGCCGTGCTACATACATCTACCTCAGATCACACTGCGCAAAAAGTAACTTTTAAGATAAAGAAAACCTAGTCTTTGTCTAGAGTTAATAATGATTTTAAAGAGAGCTACAACAAAACTAAAAAAGAATATGACCAAATATTAAAAGCAGTGCGGTCTGAGGAATATGAACATAAGCTAAGATTATCAGACAACAAGAATAAATGTATGTGGAGGATTTGCAGAGAGATAACTGGACAGAATAATAATTTTCCTGAAACTGCAATTAAGGGCGATCCGGAAGATATTCCCAACGAATATAATAACTACTTGCTTTCAATTGTTCCAGATATTTTAAAACAATTAAACACCATCCCCTTTAACTGCAGCATTAGGGAGAATGACCAGTCTATGTTTCTTAGAAAGATGTCCACTCAGGAGTTATGTGAATTGTCAGCAAAAATAAAAAATAAGCATAGTAGTGGGATTGACGACCTACCTACTAGCATCATCAAACCAGCTATTCCGGTTGTTAAAGATGTGCTTTGCCATATAATTAATAATTCCTTCAAACATGGTATATTTCCAGAGCAATTAAAGATAGCGTTGATTAAGCCTTTATTTAAAAAAGGAAATGCGGATTTGATGAAAAACTACAAGCCTATTAGTTTGTTGCCGGCTTTTTCAAAATGTTTGAATTATGTATTGTGTAAACGGTTGCTAGATTTTTTCAAGCATGTAATTTATTGAGCTTAAATCAGCATGGTTATGTGCCTGGAAGGTCCACGCAGACTGCCATATTTAACTTTACAAAACGGATATTAGAAAGTATGGAAAAAGGTAACCTGGCGATTGGCATCTTCTTGGACCTGTCAAGGGCGTACGACTGTGTTGACCCAGATATGTTGCTTAGAAAACTTAAGGCTTACGGTGTGCGAGGTCAAACATTACATTTGTTTTCATCATATTTAACTAATAGGCAACAAAAAGTTAAAATATTAAAAAATGGACAAAATTATTTCTCAAGTCTGAAGGAAAATAAAATTGGAATTGCACAGGGAAGCATATTGGGACCTATTTTATTCATTGTATTTCTTAATGACCTGAGCAACATTCTGCTTTCAGAAAATGAGCATGTGACTGACGTGTTATGCCGATGATACGAATTTATTGACAGGGGGAAGAAATGTAGAAAGCCTAGCACTATCGGGAGAAAACTTATTTTGCAGAGCACAAGATTGGTTTAAAAGTAACAGATTATTACTTAATAATAATAAAAGAAAGGTTCTACTCTTTAGAACAAAACAATTCAAAATTGAAAAACCTGGAACACTAACTTGCAATTGCAAAGATAAATTTAAAAACGGTTGAATATTACTAGAGATGAGTACTATGCTACAACTTTACCACTTCACTCATTTTGAGAATAATGTACTTGAAAAAGATAAATTTTGTATATATAAACAAGCCATTTAAACAATCCCCCAGTATCAAACATATTAATGAAACTTCAATTTCTTAGCAGAGTACATAACTATTAGCAATAATGCCATTACTTCAGTACTTGTGGTCTTACGTTAATCGTGTGCTACCTATTATTGACATCCAAATCGACTTTGGTAAGTAGACTATAAGTTGCCAAATAAAACTCTAATTCTAAATAAGTGTAATTTTTTAGCTCGTGCAGCAGATGCTTATTATAGTAACACAACTTTACATATTTCTGTAAAATTGTCATTTCAACAAAATCCCGAATAAATTTGTAAGGATGTTTAGCTTTGTATAACTAAAAATGTGTTATTAATTTAAAACAAATATGTTTTTTATAAATTATTAATGTTTTGATTTGTTGTTACCACTAATTCATTTAACCCAGACTGTTGCTTTTAGAGGAAACAGTGAATCAACGTTATATTTAGTAATGCGTCTTCTTATTAACTCTTACCGAAGCATTGGTGCATAAATAGTACCACCCTATTTCAAATCCAACAGGTGCGGTCGTATAATATTTAGACCACGAAAATAATTAAAACTTTAAAGTGTAGGAACGGTTAATTTTTTTTTATTAATTAATCTCAGTAAATATATCTGCGATAGCTTGGCTCCGGTGAAACAGGTGTAGCCATCCGAGTAGTTTTTTTAAAAAACCATTGAAACCCGGTGAAGTTGAGTAGAGGAAGCCGTACAGCTGAACTTTCCAAGTTGAACAAATACAAAATATTGACCGCTCAGACCGTAAAGGTATTTCCGATAGCTTAGATAAAAAAATTAATAATCGAATTAATCTATGTTACGACAAATTAACCGCAAGGTCGAAGGATTTTTTCCAAAGAATTATTTAGTCGAAACCATTTGCTTAAACGAAAAATTTTGCAAAAAACCTACCAATGCACATTTTACGTGATAAAGCGTGAACGCCGAGGGGTATATGTCAAAAACTCACATTTTAGTTTATTAACAAGAAAACACCTTAGTTAGAATACAAATACTAAACTAAACGTGATGAAATTAATGGTAATATTGAACTCACCCCAGCAGACGATAGATTTTCGTTCATCCATGTATATTTTTGTTTACATTTCAGATTGACAATCAGACGTCATAATATTTTAATTTATGTAATTTTTTAATGGAAACTACGTTATAGTGATTTATTAATTGCTAATATTAAAGAAAATAGCTTAAATTTTATATGTGTCTAAATCCCGTTTCGTTTAATATCAAATGTTCTTCAAAAAAACGTATTCGAAAAAGGTAGGAGGTGTTTATTCAGTGTAAAATTTTAGCAACTAGGGATTTATTCAGTATATAACGGCTCTCATTGGTCGAACTAGAAAGGTTCATTGAATTTTATTGGCTGCTAGTACAATAAGGGAAATAATCTATTAAATCACTTAAACTGAATATTTCCCTCATGTGTTAAATGTCCCATATGAGCAGTGCATTTTCACCAAAATGACAGCGACAATTCCACTCATGTACAAAAAATGCCATATACCTATACGTCATCAAAACACGGTTTGCTATCGGCTAATAAGGAAGGAAGAGAGTTTGCTAGCGGATAAAAAAATCGGATAAATTTTGCTGTTGATTTCATCGTTTCCACGGATTTCCACTACACTTCTATTGTTGCAATGTCTCACCTTGAGATTTTTGCTGGCACTGTCAATTTTGATGTTTGTTCGTTTTGTTTTGGTTATGGCTCGCTTCGGATAGAGTTCTAAGGCAGAAATTCAAAAAGAAGTTGAAAAATTGATTCCTGCCAATACAAGGAAGTCCCAGTCTTCAATATGGAAACAATTTAGTCAGTTTTGTGAAGAAAGGCAGTTCGAACTGGAGACACAGCAATCAGTAGACGATATTGCACTTATACTCATGGATTGGGGATTTAATATGAAAAAAAAAAACGGCGATGATTATAAGGAGTACGTAGTAAAAACCATATGGAATACAACAGCAAAACTTCTGCAAATGAGATATCTAGAAAGGTACCGTGTTACTTTTAATCCTTTTACTGATCCTGGTTTCAAAAAGTCTCGCGACGCACGTGATTCTAAACGTAAAGAAAGTTCTATCGCATTAACTAAGAGTGAAATCGACAAAATGGCGTTAATATGGAATGAAGACACACCAATAGGCCTATTAAAAAATATTTTACCATGTTGTCTGCTGCTAATTGTAAAGTGTTTTATTTCAAGGAGGAAAGGTTTAATAATGAAGACTTGACTGGCCGCATCGAGTACAATTCAGTGTTTTCAAAAACTTGTCAAGGTGGCTCAAAACAATGTTGCGACAGTAAATGGTTGATAAAGAACAAAGAAAATCCTTCTATTTGTCCAGTAAGATTATTTTACAAAATTTTATCACACATAGAAAATCATATTTTAAGAAAGATAACTAATCATTCTCACCGCTCGAGTGCGGTGTCAAATTTAGCAAAGGCCGGTGTTAGTGAACAAAATTTAATCAAAATTACTGGGCACTCCTCAGCAAGTTCCATAAAACCTTATTTACAACTTCACACTGATCATCATTTAAACCACCTATACAACCATCATCGAAGAATCTATTTCAGTTACATCAACAATCGAGTGCTACAGTTACAAAAGAACCTACATCGATACTAGAAAGTAGCCTTCAAGGTGAAAGTGCAAGAAAGAATTGTGTTTTTAATAATTGTTCTTTTTAATGTGTAGTGTTTTTATTTGTTTAAATACTCGTTTATAATAAAATTGTTGTATTACCTTATATTTCAGAATTATATTCATGGAATTGTCGTATCAAATACCATTCGAGCTCAGATTTTGAGCAGGATACTTTTTCCGCTTGTCTTCTCATACTTTCTTTATGGTACAAAACTCGACCTGTTTGGCAGACAGGTCTCGTGCAGTTACACCAAAAAGAAAGTGTTCTAAGACAAGCACAAAAATTATTTAAAATTATTATATTTTTTATGTCATTTGATAGTAAATTTAGTGAGGATTCCAAAAATGTCCTTAAAACTGTTATTTTCCCATTCCAAGTGGGTTTTACAAGTGATTTTGTCCCTGACTGTCCTTTCAAACTGTCTTTTTGTCCATTTAAACTTTGACACCGTCTTTCTCTCTGACTGTACCTGATTTTTTAGTGGTTTTTATGTCATTAGATTGGAAATTTGATGAGGATTCCAAAAACGTGCTTAAAACTGTCATTTTCGTACTCCAAGTGGGTTTTACAAGCGGTTTTGTCCCTGACAGTCCTTTTAACTGTGTTTCTGTCAATTTAAACTTCGACACCACTTTTCTCCCTGACTGTACTTGATTTTTTAGTGTTTTTTATGTCATTTGATAGTAAATTTAGTGAGAATTCCAAAAATGTGCTTAAAACTGTCATTTTCCCATTCCAAGTGGGTTTTACAAGTGATTTTGTCCATGATTGTTCTTTCAAACTGTCTTTCTGGTAGTTCAAATTTTGACACCACTTTTCTCTCTGACTGTACTTGATTTTTTAGTGTTTTTTATGTCATTTGATAGTAAATTTAGTGAGAATTCCAAAAATGTGCTTAAAACTGTCATTTTCCCATTCCAAGTGGGTTTTACAAGTGATTTTGTCACGCTTTCCCGACAAAAATCGAAACTAATCACGTGACTACGGCACCTGATAACTTATCGGGAGTTATGTAGCCTATAATTCTGATAATGCTGACTATTAGATTAGACTTTGCAGAATCTTATTTTATTGTTTATATAAAAATCACGTTTTCTAGATTCAAGCTAGGGCCCGTAGTCAGTCTGTAAATCACTTTGCAATTGATCTTCGTTTAAAGCAGTCATATTGTGAGTCACCTATTGTTGTAATCTTTTCTGTAATAAAGTTTTTTAAAAGACTTATCGCGTGGAAGATTACTTAACTCGGGTTACGCACCCACATTAACCACAAAACGTGCACAAAGTGCAAATGGAGCTATTAAGCGATCGGAATCGGTCTACTATAGTCTATCCGGCGAATCTATGGAGTAATAAAAGCGAAAATTAGGAGGGGTTGACCCGCCCCGTCCATTAGTATTGGTCCGTTTTACAATATAATATCTTCTTCTCTCTCTAATATAAGGACTTCTCGGGTCTCATATCTCGATTCACTTTTACGTACCTGTTTTACAGTGTAATGTGGACCGCCCATCGAATTTTATTACTCCGTAGGTTCGCCGGATAGACTATAGCATATCAAGCAACAAGAAGCTAAACATAAAATACTAAAACCAATAATTTTTCAGATAATTAAAAACTACTACTTTTTATGCGGTTTTCTGACTCCCTTTATTCCTTGAACCTCTATCAAGACTTCTAAATCGAATTAAAGAAATCACTAATCCTACGTTAAATCCAATAGTTAAAAATAGCAAAAATTTCATTTACCCTCTTTAAAGGTTTTGGGTGGCTTTCTTCTATAGTTAGGCCTACGTTCTAAAACTGAATCTATAATAAAGAAACAGATAATATAGTAAATCATATGGGTAAATTTGCGAATTAACAATAAAATATGTATATNAAACCGTAGNTTAGNNGNCNGNCNTGGCNNCNANGNGCANATNGTTTAGTCNANATTAAGGACACCCCGGTATTGNCGCACCNGTGNGAGAACATNCNTAANGCNAGCCTNACTNANTGCAATCGGNCNGTANNNTACTNCCCTNTNCATCNNGAACAGANCTCACACNTCNATGGATCCNNNTCNTTGNTANTNCATGACAANCNNCTCNAGANNGTNNANGNGGGGNGGCANGTCCNCAGCCAGNACAAACNNAGNGATNGCNAGTCATATCCGTCCCGANTNGNTCCGAAGGNAGTANCAACTNTANCGTGGTGCCNNANANGNNNGCTGNANCGGTTTTNAATGNNGAGATNTTTNAACAAAGCGATNATATCACCNNCGTAGTCTCCCGCNCCACTNTAGTGTTCNTGGGATACNCATGTTACNGCTTANATNNACANANNAACTCCTGGTGNCGCTCNGGTCTGAGNTCACATGNCTGG
>CM042798.1:8599916-8664016 GCA_018691245.2 Ips nitidus
TNCACNTGACAAGTGATACTTTTCGTAACTAGTTACGAAAAGTAAAACGTTTTGGTCATTCTAATCAGTTTTGAAAAGTGTCACTTTATATGCCAAAATTAGAAAAAATTGTTTATTTCATATGTTTGATATGCGAGAAACAAAGATATAAAAAGATGATGTCATTCTCAAAAGGTAAAAATCCAACTATTGCCAATAATATAAGTTTTTTTTTTATATCTCTGTGTATAATAAATAATAATATAAAACAGGTAAACTTTCCAATATCAAACCTTAAAAGATGAACGTTTTGATAAACATGCATTTAGCCAGGAATGTTTTGATGGGCGCTTAAATATTCAAATTGGAACGGATCAAGAAAAAAATAGACACGAATTTATTAACAATTTACTCGGCTATCAGTGCGAAAAACCCCACTTGCTGGACAAAAATCGACCTTAGTAGTACTAAATATTATACGCGGTACTAAATTGAAATGATGATTGAGATCAAAGGTATACATACACATCAAGTGCATATAGTCGAAGTTCCGCGAATCAGCAACAGAGTAGTAAATTTGAACGTTTTATTTTATGATAACAAAAATTAAATTAGACAGCTCGAAAAATTACACAACATCAACTTCAAACTAAAACAAACTTGTACCATATTACAAAAAGGTAATTTTACCTTTTTACAAACTAGACATAATTTTAACTTATTTAAGATTAGTTATAACAAATTCTAACAGTTAGAATGTGACGTTTTCTGTGCTGTTTCTAATTTGATTGATCTTGCACAGATTTATTAGTAGTAAACCATTAACGTTAAAAGACTGATATTTTAGACTTAGACTAATTCGGACCTACTAAATCGAAATCTGGTATCAAATCTGGATTCCGACTCACCGTTCGACAGGTTTACTGGAAAAAAAAAAAAGAAATGACTTTTGATGCGTTTAGGGACCATTTTGAAAATGGTTTGCATCCATCTTATTATGAAATGTATTATTTGCTTAGCTCAAGCAACAGAAATTTTGACGATTTAAAACAATTGGTGATTAAATCGAAAAGTAGAAATCCATATGCACACAGTGGAGTAGTGAGTGTAAGTGAAAACAAAACTCAAAGTCGATCTCCACAAATATACCAGGTGTCCAAGAGCACCCTGGACATAGGAGATTAACATGGAAAAACGGTTTTGATTTTTTTGCGCCTGTACGGTTGATTTGATTGAAAAATCGTAATAATGAAAGTTGTAGTACCTATCACGGACTAGTTTTCTGTATTTTTCTCAGATCTGTAACTTGAGCCCTTTCCTCGTAAAACACGAACAAAAATAAGAAAATTTAAACTTTTGGCCTGCACTGTATAGACGGTTGTCGGGCAACGGATAAACAGGTCATTGTTGCTGGTACGGTTGCTCGACAACCGCTTATACAGTGCAGGTAAAAAGTTTAAATTTTCGCATTTTTGTTCGTGTTTTACGACAAAACGGCTCAAGTTAGAGATCTGAAAAAAATACAGAAAACTAGTCCGTAATAGGTACTACAACTTTCATTAATACGATTTTTCAATCAAATCAACCGTACAGGCGCAAAAAAATCAAAACCGTTTTCCCATGTTAATCTCCTATGTCCAGGGTGCTCTTGGACACCTGGTATATAACACTAAACTGAAATTGCAAAAGGAAATTTTGAAAAATTACTATATCAGAGGATAAGTCACATAACGAAGTTATAAATTTTAAAGAAAAACCATGAGTTTTTATTTTCTTTAATACAGGGCGTTTAAACGTGTAAATTGTCGCCTTTTTTCAAATGCAACACCCTGTAAATTATTGTATTATCAAACTTTTAATTGTTTGCAAGCGTTTGCTTTAACAACTTTTAAATATTTTCAAAAATAACAAGTTTGAAGTTAAAAGTTGGATGAATGTCGGATAATCATCTTATCAGCCCATTCGTGATTCACCTAACGTTTTTGCCGAATCAATTCTTTAAAGGGTCTGTTGATTAGCTTAGTTATTTTTTGGTTTGATGTTTTGTTTAGCAGCCAATTATTATGGTACCATAATAAAGTCGTTTGTTTAAAATTTGACAATTCTTTCTGATCAAATAGTTATAACACTATAATCTATAGCTGATGGGTTTTTACTTCTTTAAACATCTACAGGGTGTTTTTGTAATATGAGACGAGACTGCGAAATATAATCCTGATTAACCTTCCTTACAGGTAAATCGATTGACCATTTAATTGTTTTCGATATCCGAAGTAAAACATATAGTTTTAGATTTTACATTCACATTTTCGATTAGTTTTAATTTATTTATGTAAAATGACAACCTTTGTCAAAATCTGATAGAAAATCTGCGTTACCTAAATGGTTTCAATAAGTCTTTGTGATAAGAGACTATTTTATTTTTTATTTTAACAGACACGGAATTATTAGCATTAACTTTCATTATTTTATATGGACCTTTGTAATTCGGGGATAATTTTTTACTCATTCCTGGTTTTAAGATTTATCAAGTATATACACTTCGTCTCCTACGGAAAAGTAAAAATTGTTTATTTTTTTATCGTAATTAGTCTTGGACTTTTTTTTACATTTTTCAATGTTCTCTCGGGCAATTTGATATGCTATCTATTTAATTTCAATTGCAGCTGTTTGTGATATGAGTCATACGTGTAAAGGAACTCGGGATTTTGTGTGACTTTATTAGTTGGTGTAAATTGAGTAGTTGTATGGATAAGTGTGTTGTACGAGAACATAGCTGTGTGGACAAATAAATCCCAATGGGCCTATCCCACATATCATAAATTTTTGTTTTAATGACTTGAATCGAAAGAATAGGATCAAAAATAGTTATTTGTTTTACAAGGCGAAAAAGTAGCACATTTGTTTATCTTTCTTCATGGCCTCGTCTTCGACTCGGCAATGAATAGCGCTGCGGCAGTAAATGTGCATTTTCGCCGAGTCAAACACATAATTTTTTCGCCGATTATTGTCAATCAGACTAACTTTTTATATTTAAGTAGGAATACACCTCTCCTATTTCTAATAATGAAAATTGTCCACCTATGATGTACCTACAACAATAATTATACCTGTTTGGTTGCTATGATTACGATCTTAAATAGACATCTTAAATAAGCCAAAATTGACATCTAAAAGTTTAAAAGTGTGATTAGCGGCAGTAAAAAATTTTTACTGCCTAGGCAGTAAAAGTGGTTGTTTACAGCCTGTCGTTAGGCACTAAAATGACAGGTTTACTGACAATCGGCGAAAAACTAATTTTTCATATTCTTGAAGAAAAAATTATGGTCGTAAATGTTCCTACATTAGTTTGAATTTGTCCATTAAATTTAAAAGATCTGTTTTGGCGCGCATGTGACGTACGTAATTCTGGGCGATTTTATTGGCTGTTGCACGCCATCTTTTTCACTTCTTGTCGCTGATTGGTTGATAATGTAGTACGTCACCGGCGGCGGGCGTTTAAAACATGAGATTAATGTAGTTTTTATCATCATTTTTTTTTTCTATTTAGACTTAATATTTTTCAAAACAAAAAAATACGGGTATAATATTTTCAATCCGTCTTTGTAGTTATGAAATAAAAAAAAATTGTGGGACAGGCCCATTGTCTTGAGTTTGATTAACAAAATGTTTTAGATAATCTTTTAAGGTAGAATGTGAACCACTACTCTAGAGAGGTAGTGATATATTTTATTTTGAAGAGGTTATTTACTTCTTTTAATAGATTAGATGTAAAATCAGTTCCATTATCGGTAACAATAGATTTTGGCATTCCAAAAAGTAGCATAAATTCACAAAAGCTTATCAGCTATAGTTTGAGCTTCATGGTTAGGTATAGGATACGCATATGAAAATTTAGATGGATTTAGATCCATGATAGATCATACAATGTCCAAAAATAACTATTCAAAGAGTTGTTTTGAGGTAGAAGTAATTTGCATAGGAGCTTTAATTGGATGGCGATTGACTTTATTTTCTTGGCATTTTTGACAAGTTTTGATAAAATTTCTTATATCTTTTTTCATACTTTGCCATTTAAAACTTTCTTTTATTCTTTTATAAGTTTTACTAAAACCTGGATGACCCGAAATTGATGTACTATGATTTTCTTTAATTATCTTACTAATTTCCTCTTTAATGTGTGGTTTAATTTTTTCAGAATCTACTATAATGAATTTAAGAGCATCTTCGAAAAGATAGAATATCATTTCATTAAATATATCTTTTTTTAATGAGGGATTATAATGTTGCGGATTTTTTAAATACATAGATGTATTAGTAGTTTAAAAATGCAACATTTGTTTTAAAACTTTGAAGAGCATAAAAAATATCTTTGGAAGAAGGTTTATCAAAATAATTTAGATGTGTTATTAAAATGTATGTAGTGGAATTATTATTTTTTAAAGTTATAATGTCATACAATTTTATATTGTCAACATTAATTTTATTTAGATCGTATATTTGATCTAGAGTCTCATAGAAAGAGTTAGATTCATCGAAATCTTTAGAAAAGAAAAGTATATTTGGAAAATGTTCGAAAAAATTTCTTTTAATATAGAATACTCAATTAAATCTTGATTTTCATAGTGAAATTTAATAAAATTGTCAAATGTCTTTTCACATTTATCAATATGTAATACAGGGTTTTCTCGATAGTGCGTCTGCAACTGAATTGAGACGACCTGGTTTATAAGTAATTTGATAGTCATATCCTCGAGCTTTAGTCTCCAGCGGACTAACCGTGATGAAGGATCTTTACAATTAAATAACCATGTAAGAGAAAAACAGGATCTGTAACAATTTTAAATTTTCTTCCATAAAAGATATGGTCGAAAATGTTTGACAGACCAAACTATTGACAATAGTTCTTTTTCTGTAGCAGAGTAGGACTGTTCAGCTTTATTTAAGGTACGACTTGCATATGCCACCGGTAAATCTTTATTATTCACTTCTTGTGATAAAACTGATCCTATAGCGTAATCTGAAGCATCTGTTGTAAGAATAAAATCTTCACTAAAATCTGGAAATTGCAAAAGTAAATCGGTGGTTAAAATATGTTTAAACCAGTGGCGGCTCGTAGTAAATTTGAAAGGTAGTGCACAAAACTAGGGGCAATTAATGAAAAATTTTTTGAGACCACGCCCAAACTTCCTTTTCATAATTTTGCTCATTTTTTAGTTTTTGGACCAATTTTCGTGATTTTGATTAATTTTCATACTTTTGCTCATTTTTTATTTTTTGAACCAATTTTCGTGATTTTGATCATTTTTTAGTTTTTGGACCAATTTTCGTGATTTTGATCAATTTTCATAATTTTACTCATTTTTTATTTTTTGAACCAATTTTCGTGATTTCGATCAATTTTCATACTTTTGCTCATTTTTTAGTTTTTGAACCAATTTTCGTGATTTTGATCAATTTTCATACTTTTGCTCATTTTTTAGTTTTTGAACCAATTTTCGTGATTTTGATCAATTTTCATACTTTTGCTCATTTTTTAGTTTTTGGACCAATTTTCGTGATTTTGATTAGTTTTCATACTTTTGCTCATTTTTTATTTTTTGAACCAATTTTCGTGATTTTGATCAATTTTCATAATTTTGCTCATTTTTTAGTTTTTGGACCAATTTTCGTGATTTTGATTAATTTTCATAATTTTGCTATTTTTTAGTTTTTGAACCAAATTTCGTGATTTTGATCAATTTTCATAATTTTGCTCATTTTTTAGTTTTTGGACCAATTTTCGTGATTTTGATTAATTTTCATAATTTTGCTCATTTTTTAGTTTTTGAACCAATTTTCGTGATTTTGATCAATTTTCATAATTTTGCTCATTTTTTAGTTTTTGGACCAATTTTCGTGATTTTGATTAGTTTTCATACTTTTGCTCATTTTTTATTTTTTGAACCAATTTTCGTGATTTTGATCAATTTTCATAATTTTGCTCATTTTTTAGTTTTTGGACCAATTTTCGTGATTTTGATTAATTTTCATACTTTTGCTAATTTTTTAGGTTATAAACCAATTTTCGTGATTTTCAATTTTTTTGAAAAGTGAAAAATTTTAAAGTGCTTTTTTTGTGCTTATTTCACCTAATTTAAGGTTCTTTTGCCAAAATTGCACTTTTGACAAAAATTGAATTTTTTTACTTTTTGAAAAATCGTAGCTCTTTTGTTTAAATTCACAGGAAATTCGTTCCTACGCCATTCGAAAAATCATAAAAAATACTACAAAGTGGGTTAAAAATGGCCTTGACCCCGAATTAGTCGAAAACGAGTGCCATCAACCCTAACCTAGATCAATCCAAAATGGCGGCCATTTTGATTTTTTCCTTATAATGTAATTTCCGGCGTAGGTTTGATCAAATTTTTGGACGTGAACGAGGAAAACGACAGTTTTATCATTAAATTTTTGTGAAAAATTTTAAAGTGCTTTTTTTGTGCTTATTTTACCTAATTTAAGGTTCTTTTGTATAAATATGCCCTTTGCTGTGCATTGGAACCTTTATAGAGCAAAATAAAAAATTGCCAAAATTGCACTTTTGACAGAAATTGCATTTTTTTACTTTTTGAAAAATCGTAGCTCTTTTATTTAAATTCGCAGAAAATTCGTTCCTACGCCATTCGAAAAAGCATAAAAAATACTACAAAGTGGGTTAAAAATGGCCTCTGTAGCTCCTCATGTGACATGTTTGTAATAGAAAATTATTTCAATCATTATAAAACTTATAATGAAAATATGCATTTTTGGACTCAAAATTTGGGAGTGCACGTGCCCATGTGCACTTATTGAGGAGCCGCCCCTGGTTTAAACTGATTAAATGATTTTTGTTGTTCTGGACCCCAACTAAAATTTGAGTCTTTTTTTAATTCAATTTTTGCAGAATCCGGCTCAACTCCATTTTGTGACCCAAGTAAATTAATTCTTTTTTCATAAATTCGCATTTATCAGGCTGCAATTTAAGATTGTTATTTGATAATCTTTGGAACACTAATTTTAATTTTTCTTCATGGTCAGATATGTTTGAGCCTACGATTACTAAATCATCTAAATAGACAAAACATTGATTTCCTTGTAAACCAGTTAAATTATTATTCTCTGAATATAGCTGGTCCACATTTTAGACAAAAAGGCATTCTAATGAATTCATAGTGGGCATTTGGTGTAGAAAAAGCCGTTTTTGGGATATCGTCTTTATCCATTTTTATTTGGTGGAAACCAGAACTCAAATCTAATGAAGTGAAATATTGAGAATGTCCTAACTGATCTAAAATTTCATCGATACTTGGAATTGGATAATACTGACCTACGATGACATCGTTTAGACGCCGATAATCTACTACAACTCGAAATTTACGTTGTCCTGACGCATCCATTTTTTTCGGAACTACCCATAATGGTGCGTTATATGGGGAAACTGAGGGTTGTATAATTTTTTGTTTCAGCATTTTGTTGATTTGTTTAGAAACTTCTTCTTCATGCACTTTTGGAAGCCTATAAATTTTTGATGCGATTGGAATATCAGTTGTTGTCTGGATTTTGCACTGAATTGCATCTGTGTACGTAAGATCATCATTCGGTAAATGAAAAATATGATTGAACTCTCTACATAAATTGAGAACTGACTCTGTTTCTTCAAGGTTTAGATGACTTAATCTGAGATTTGCTTCGAGAATTGAATTTCGATATGCTGAATTTATTTTATTCTTATCATAACTCACATGGAAAACCTGCGATTCGGTTTCATTAAAAGGAATTAGCTCGAGATTTATAAAATTAACTTGCACAGCTTTTTCAAGAGTGTTGACTATTGTCGTCAAGGCGGTATTATTTTCCTGAACCTTGAAAACTGCTTTAGCTAGGACAACTCCGTCGATAATAGCCTTATCGCAACAATATCCTTCTTTGACTTTATGACCATTTGTGATATTTACTCGTATTACCGTCTCAGAACGCGGTTGCAAGACGTAGATTTCAGCATCGTTTGCATTCGAACAAAAATGTATTTTGATTGGAAATGGAATAGATTTAAGTTTTATCTCATTTTTACTGTAGGAAAACTCTGTTTCTTCAGCTGTTAAAATATCATTACCTATTAAGCCATCCAAAGGAATGTTTGTATTATCTCTGATTATATGGAACTTAGGATTGAACTCGTGTTTGTCATGAAATTTGATATTTAATGTTATGGTACCTGCAGTTTCAATAGGCTCACTTTTGTTTATGCCATGTAATAACATTTTTTCGTGTGGATTGAAATTTAAATCAGTAAGTTTAAGTTTCGAATTTTTATTAGAGATACTTTGGCACCGGTATCAATTAAAAATGTAAAATAAAATAAGTTACCGTTTTTGTCGAGATGAGGCATTTTGACAAAGGACATGCATTTATCGCTATTTACGGTATAACATGGAATAGTTACAGATTCTTTGTTTAAACTGATTGGATTATTAGTAGAATTGATTTGTTGTAAGTATTGAGATTCAGAGTTAGAGTTAGTATTTGATGTGTCGACTAGGATTTTGTTTAGTCCATCAGAGCGACACTGGCTGTGGACTGCTCCCAGTTTAAAGAATTGGAGTTTGGATTTGAGGATCGATCAACTAGATTAACATGACTGTTTTGCGGTGGAGAATTGTTTGATGAACAAACTCTATTATTATACTGGCGTTTCCTGCATTCGTTTATTAAATGTCCTTGGCGTTTGCAGTAATTACAAAATTTGGGCTGATGACCATTATTTTGATTTTGTAGTCTGTTATTGTAATTTATTGAATTAAAGTTTCGGGAATTGTTAGAATTTGAAAGTGTTGTGAATTGTTAGAATTTGGAAAGTTTCGTGAATTGTTAGAATTTGAAAAGTTTCGGGATGCCTGCGAATTAAATGATGTTCTGGAATCAGATGGACGCAATGAATTGGAGTTGTAAGAATTGTAATTTCGATTTTTAGAGTAACATTCTCTTAAAGTGTGTCCTTTTTTCTTACAGTTAGAACAATAACTGTTTTCAAATGAATTATAGGTTTTCGGCAAATTTGTTTTCTAGCTAAGAGATGCTTTCCTCTAAAAGGGCTTCAGAAAGAGCTGCATTTATATTTTTCGGTTTAGATCTTCGCAAACAAGAAGATATGTCTTCATTAGAATGTAAAATAAAACGTTGCAAAGCTATTTCTTTAATCATGGCTATTCTGCCCATTGATTCATCTTCATCTTGAAGTGAAGTAGTATTTAAAGCTAATGTTTGCAAAAGTTTGATACGACTGAAATAACTTGACCACAATCTTGTAAGAAATCATAAAGTCGGTCTCCATCGAAATTATCTTGAATTAATGACCTTATATCAGACATATTATGAATTGGAACATGTTCATCTAGGTGGATAGATGAATTGACTGGAGGAAGAGGAGGAGTAGTAGTCATTATGGAAACACAACCAAAACCAGATAATACTTTGTGTAAAAAAAACTTGTCTACTTACTTTGCAGATGCAGTTTCTAACTGGTTTCACCATACAAAGAGCTCAACGGTGTCGGGAATTTGTAGATTCTGCCAATATGAAGTTTTCGGATGATCGATATGGGTTATCGCCTTATCGCCGGTCTTCTTCACTTATTGCACAACAAATGTCCCTCGAACACAAATAATCTTATCAAAGATTATCCTACCGACTGCGCCACTTGTTAGGTTCGATGTTGTTGAACAAGTAAAATTCACGAGTACTGGTTAAGGTGTTTAATGACTACGCTCTTAAACTGAAAATCTATGATGAGATGTGGTTGAGAGTCGGAATGGTAATTGAATGCTACAGTAATGCTTGCGGCCTAAGACTTAAACTAGTAAGCGAAAAAAAATTGCGATTAAAGAGAGAGATGGAATGAAGTGGGTCTAGAGCTGACTAAGTATAAATGTAATAAAATATAGGAATAAGCGTGGGAATATAACAAGTTTTATGAATAAAAAATGTTTATTAAATAAAACGAAATGGGTTGGATTTAGGTATAGGCAAGTAAATTGAAACGTATAGTCATTTTTAATGCTCAAAATGATTCCTGCATAAAAAATGTGGGTTTCTATTTAAAAAAACTTGAAATTTTTCATTTTTTTTAGAGGCAAGTTTATGATTTTTTTTTGACGACCCTGTATACAAATGGGTCATTACGCACCCTCAGTTTAATAAACCAATCCTTTATTTACAACAACCCAAAGTTTCATTGCAAAATGAAATACGGTTTTGACAGAGTACAAAAATATGTTGTGCGTTGCAACTGTCACTTTTTTGGAAAAACATCAAATATTTCGAAAATAAAAGATAGGCATAGGGCATTCTATACAAAAGTTGGTCAGAATTTTGTGAGGAATCCAAATATGTAATAATATATAGAGTGTTCTATTTAAAATAAGAAAGTTGTGATCTACTTCCGGTATAAACGGAAGTGCAACCATCTTGAAAATATTTTAGTTAGATTGGGCATGCCCACATCAGTATCATGCCAAATATTAAAAACTTTCCTATTTATACTTTTTCCAATATTAATCGATGTCTTTCGTCCCTGTATACAGGGTAATTCAAATTCGACCCTCACCATTGGGATCTCGGAAACTATAAGAGATACGAGAAAGTTTAAATTGGGGCAAAGTTGCGCAATGTAAAGCTCAACCAAATGCAGTTTTAAAAATTTCGATTTTCCGAGTACTTCCGAAGATATCCGAAAAAAACTGAAAATTTGATTTTTTGTTTTTATTTATTTCTAATCTTATTTGAAGAGATATTCCAAAACTAAAAGCACCTTTTCATTGCCACTTTTTCTCAGCTATTCGATGATGGATTCAAATTTGCCACACGACGTTTCGTTTTTCGGCAGCCATCATCAACTTTATTTTTTCTTATGGACGCCATATTGGATTTTTAGCCCACCAAATAGTACGTTTTATTCTGATTTTAGTGATGTATAATAACTTATGATTTGCTTCATAAATTACAAAATAATTCAATAAAAACTATTTTTCTTTAGTTATTGGCTTTGAGTTAATGGGCCGATTTATAAAATGTCATTATTTCACAGTACTTGTCAAACACGATAATTCGGACGATCATTAGAGCTTTTAGAGATTTACCTTAGTTAGCTTTGAGTTAATGAGACGTTTTATGAAGATTTACTTGGTAGTACTTGTCACACGCAATTGGCCTGAAACATACTTAGTCACAAAGGTGTACACGTGACTTGACTTAAACCGGATTATTCACTCGAAGAGCTTAGGCCACTCGCTACGCTTGTGGACCTAGTTGTTCTTTTCATGAATAAAAAATGGTTTAAGTCACTTGCTGAATAAATAACTATTAAATCACTCTGAATGACATTCGCCTATTTACAGATGTAAACAAACAAACATCAATGTTACATCTACGGGGCGCGGTGCATATTTAATAGAACTGTAATTTTAGTTGTTTTTTTTAATATAAGAAGTCGAAATTTAATAAAATACTGTATAAGACACGTGACTTAAACCGGTTTATTCACTCGAATAAATATGAATGAATAAAAAATGGTTTGTCACTTACTGTATAAATAACTATAAACTTGCACTTAACATTATACAAAATTGAAATTTGGCAAAAAATGAAGTTCTTAAAATGATGATCTTTCTCTTGGAAACATAAATAAGCCTTTTAAGTTAGAGATAATGCTAACAAATCTCTTTTTCTGATTAATCTAAATAGTTCAGCAATGCTTGTATAATAATAACATTTTCTGCGGGGGTTTCTTTTCTAGATACATTTTTAACTATGATTGACGCTCTAATGATCATCCGAATTACCGTGTTTGACAAGTACTGTCAAATAATGACATTTTTTAAAACGGCCCATTAACTCAAAGCCAATAACTAAAGTAAAAATAGTTTTTATTGAATTATTTTGTTATTTATGAAGCAAATCATAAGTTATTATACATCACTAAAATCAGAATAAAACCTACTATTTGGTGGGCTAAAAATCCAATATGGCGCCCATAAGAAAAAAGAAAGTTGATGATGGCTGCCAAAAAACGAAACGTCGTGTGGCAAATTTGAATCCATCATCGAATAGCTGAGAAAAAGTGGCAATGAAAAGGTGCTTTTAGTTTTGGAATATCTCTTCAAATAAGATTAGAAATAAATAAAAACAAAAAATCAAATTTTCAGTTTTTTTCGGATATCTTCGGAAGTACTCGGAAAATCAAAAATTTTAAAACAGCATTTGGTTGAGCTTTAAATTGCGCAACTTTGCCCCAATTTAAACTTTCTCGTATCTCTTATGGTTTCTGAGATCCCAATGGTGAGGGTCGAATTTTAATTACCCTGTATACAGTGTGGAACAGCCAAATGGAATAAATCCGATAACGAATAAATGAGAGCGTGTTGGGAAAAACGCTTGGACACGTCGATTTGTATTTTTAGATGCGCATTTAAAAAAAATAAAATTATATAGGGTGTGTCATGTGACAGTGGCCGATACCAACTTTCTTATTTTAAATACAACCCCCTGTATATTTTTAGTTTTTTGGATTCTTCAGAAAATTCTAGACATAATTCATGTACAATGTCCCATACCTATCTTCAACTGTTTCGGAAATATTAAATGTTTTCAGATGTATTACAAAAATTAACATTAAAAAAAGAAAATTATTTTATTTCACAAATAATGTAAAAAAACAAAAAAACATTAATTTCAATGTAAGAAATGTTCAAAATGTTTGCGAAAATAAGTATTGAGTGTAATGTAGCGAATTTGTGAAATAAAATAATTTTCTTTTTTTAATGTTAATTTTTGTAAAAAATTGCCTTTTAATATCCGAACAAATTCAGAGTCTTTTACTCTGAAATTATTTTTTTGGTCTGTCCAAGAACACTGAACCGCCAATTCGTTGGTAAAAATTGTCGCTAATCCTCTTCTAGTGAAATCGGCTGCGTTTTTTCCCGATACTTGCAGGAACTTATGCATCTGAAATGTTTACAAGTGATAAAATACTGCCACAAACTTTCATTGTAAATTCGATGTTACCTACCATTTGCTTTTTATTCTCTTCCGTTTTTATTTTCTCATTTTTTGCTTCTAAAAGGATAGTTATTGAAGATACAGGTAGTTTTATTGGCAGCGACAACTCCATTATGTTATTTTCTGGAACCTGCTTATTCGAAATTTCTAATGCGTTTAAACGCATTAATACGAATTTTAATGTGTTCTCAATGCTAATTAATTTGTCCATAATTTGACTGTTGCAAACTTCTACATCTATGACTTCTATATTTTGGTTAACTTGTGAAGTTCCTAAAAAAACATTGAGGTTAATAATAACCATTATTATAAATCCGTTTGGGTTTGACTTTACAATACATTGTGAAATAAATGCTATATAGACAGTTTCATAACTAAGCTGTTAATAATTAGATAAAATGTCTTATTTTCTACTGAGTTTTCATTCATTTTCTTATCTGAAATGTTAATTATAATAGATTTGGTCTTACTCCATACATGATATGTATAAAACTAGAAATTTCAATAAACAAAGCTTACAAAAAGTTACATATTACCTACAGTGGAATCAGTCACTTGTATTATTTTGCTTGACGAACAAGTTTCTCCACATGGCTGGTCTTCGGCAATATTTTGGCTGGAGATAACAATCAACGGCGGGGTATTCTCATTTCTGTCAGATTTATGGTAACTTCTTTGTTCTGGGACAACAGCTATTTCTTGTTCACTGCTTTTTGATGCTAATAAAAAAAGATACTTTAAAACAAAATTGCATGAGTATGAAAATACTTAACACACATTCATTAAAGGAAGGTGGAGGAGAATAAACATTTTTTGGTTTTCGTTTCCTTCTTCCTGGTAATTCTGGTTCTGACTCAGAATCTCGAACGGCTACTAATTCTTGATCTCGTGCTGCTTCATATGTAGCTAAACATTTAAAAATACATTTAATTAAAATTAATTTGTGTAGCTAAGAAAACTCCTAGCATAATAAGATTTAGAGTTAACTTTTTGACATAGTGTGACTAAAAAGTCATATTTCATTATTTTAAACCAAATATATTCACCAAAATAGTCAAATATAAAATTTGATATGAAAATCCTCAAAATCTGGTATTTATAGTATTATATTATAAGCTACATATTAATATTGACTTTATGCTTTATAATGAATATCCTTTTAATGCCCTACCCAACTAGTACCTACACTATAATAAAACAGTCATTCTTTATAAGATGCAACTCATTAAAATATGTGAATACTTACCATATAATCCATAGATGTATTCAACTTTATGGGTTTCCCAACTAGAGCTGGGCGTTTTACCACGTATAATTAATGTCCTCAAGTTTTTTGTGTTCGGCCAGTAAGCTAAATTATTGTTAATGAGCCATTCCTGGGGAATAACGCTGATAGGTCCTTCTCCAAATCGCACTACTGCAAACTAAAATATTTTTGTTTAGTACCTGTAGCATACTGAAGAGTAAATATAATTTAAGTTAACTTTTATTGTAATCATAAAACTATTTTTTGGTTTTAAAGAATACACTAAATTCAGATAAATAAGAGTTAGTAGTTAAAAGTGGCAATTACCTGCAATAAGTTTCAGACACGACGATTTGTTGCTTGACAGTAATATAAGCATAAAGCAGAGCACAATAAAAGATATGAACAATCAGCAGAAAAAAAAGGAATGACAAAGCCAGAACAGAAAATAGCCTTACTAAAGATGCAAAACAAAATTTTAAGATATAAAAGTGGTAGGCTAATTTCAAATATGTTTTTATTGAGTAACAATATCAGCAGCAAGAGCTTGATGATTAAGTGTTAATAAGTAGTATATAATGTTATCTGTGTACACACTTACTAATGGGTTAAGTTAAGTTTTTGAAACCCAACAAAATAATAATTATGGTTATTTTTTTATATATTTTCTGTTCATCCTCATGCTCATTATTTATTATCCTAAATTATTATATATATATATATATGTATTTCGATATATTGTAACATAAAGATTACACTAGGTGACGTTACCTTAAGTTGCCCCGGTCTCCCCCAGTACAATATTTGTGTCAGCAAGATTGGCGAATTGGGGTCATGATGTAAGTATAAATACTGCACCAAAAGCACGTACAGATTACCGAACTCTGGGGTCTCCCCCAGAGGGAAGTCACTGACTGATCTCTGGGTTAGTCTGGGTATGCCTATTGTGTAACGTAACGTGGAGCAGTAGGTGACCAAGTGCCACACCCTAGATCAGCCCTAGCAAAGGAAATAGTGTGGGCGAGCAGCTTAAGTTGCCGTTCCTACTTACCTCCCTTTGTTAGGTTCTTCACGTCTTTGCCGGCTCGGTGAATGCCCTCGGACCTAAGTCTAGGGTTCATTCATCACCGCTAAAGCGTCGCCCCCCCGTGTACCTTCAGCCTAGAAGCCAGATCACATCATGCTCCCTGCCATCTTGGCCATCTGGGGGTAAGATTACTGACTAGTCAATAAGGCACTATAACTTAATAAAAGTGGTTACCTGTGGAATCCTGTGTATTCTTCCCCTCAACCAACCCTTAACGTGACTCGCATAGTTTAACATTCGCACACGCCTCCAAAACGGAGGCGAATTCGAAAAATCGGAGGCCAATACGAATCGACCTTAATAATAAATTTCTGGTTATTTTGAACGACCTGAATCTCCAAAATTACTTTTAATAGCAAAGAGGGGATCGAAAACCCGTTTCTTATAAGATGAGATGCACAGATTGATTTTCAATAATAGTATATTAACATATTCAGGTGGAAAGTGTTTAATTTCTGTCGAGAGATTAGGTTGTTGTGAACTTTATCTCGAGACAGAAATTAAACTTTCTACCGTGGTTTGTATACTATTTTATTTTCAACCATTTATCAAAATCTCATCAAACTTTTAATAATCATTCAGTTGAAATATTGTTTGCTAATAGTCTCTAACAATAAGGTAGTATAGGTACGAGTAATTATGACTTATGACCATAATAAACGACTGGTGATTTGTTTACTATCTTGACAACGCCATTATTGTGCTATTCTGTCTTTCATATTTTGAGCTGAAACGTCTCTTAAAGTGCTTTTAACATGGAGATTTCTGAAGACGCAGATGTTACTCATCATCACCTGAGCTGCGAGCTGTTGCAGAGGTGGGGGCACAGTCTCTTAACTATAAAAAGTAAGCTCAGATATGACAAAACGCATATTGATCTTATCCACCCGGGTGGAAAGTGACATTTACCCGGGTGGAAAGTAAGAGCAGGTAATTTTCATCTTTCCACCTGGTTTACACATAAGAAATAACGTTATTAAATACCTGGTTGAAAATAAAAGTAATTCCTTTATTAATTACAGAATACAGGATACGAAAAATTGTACTAGACGTTTTTGCATACAACCTAGATTAATTAATAGCTGGGAACATTTTAGAACTTTAGTTGTGTCATATACAATAATAGGTCTGAATGGTATCTCAAAACACATGTTTAGAGATTTTTAAAATTTAAAAATTGCTACCCATGTTTCGACATTTTTAAATTACGGTGTATTTTTGAAAGATGTCTTCTGTTTAGATCTCTAATAGTAAAAGGTTAAAATTTAATTCACAAACTTGCAAGCGTAATGTCTATTTTAATATTACATTTTATGGTGTTGCACCTTAATTCGAACACTTCCACCATTAGGAGAATTGACTAGTAGGAGTGCAGTTTTTGAAAAGTAACTTAGAAGGATAACCAACTTAAACATATCTAACTAATTAGCTTTTACTGTTTTAAAGTCTTAGTGTTGTGAAAAATTTCAGTATTCTGTTGTACAAAAATGTCAGCCAAAAATGTAAAAATTGTCAAGTGGACAGAAGTCATTTTTTACTTTTTTACGTTTATTTATTTTGACAGTCATTATGTATAAAAGTATAGTAGTAAAAGTATACCATTCTTGAATGGATTGCTATAAAACTTTTAGACAATATTGTTTGAATACCATTTAGTAGCTAATATCAAAGAATAGCTATTTAACAAGAACAGACAGTTGAAAAGAGAAAGCGAATTAGAGAGAGATGGACTCTTCCTACCAAAGTTAAATTGACAATCGACTGATATCGGCCTTGGCCGTTGAATATCAGGAGTTATATTGGTTGGTCATTCAAGTCAAGTTGTTGAAAAACGTTGCCGTATCTCAGACCACATAAAATATTTGTTTTGAAACATCGGTTTAAAGTTAATAAACTCTTCCAACATTTTCAACTTTTATAACATAAAGGGGGTTAGTTAATAAGGACTTATATCTTCCAATGATTAATAGGCGAACTTAAAACACTTTGACTCAAAAGAAGTAAACAATGATTATAAAAAATTAGTTTATATTATATTTAATTCTGAAAATTGGATGCAATTTTCATTTCGAAGAAAGAGACAACCGGCAACATGTTTCCTACCAAAGGGAAACCGAGGTCAGCCAAAAACATCACCCCATCATCAAAGAAATTATGTCCCTTCTTGTTAAAATATATTAGGCATTTCACTTTTTTTTTGCATGTTGAATTTGTATTAGCGCCATCCGCATTGCATACTGCTGCAATAAAAAATAACAATAAGCTTCAAATAACCACATTTTAAAGACAAGTTAATATACAGTGTGCTGCACCTGAAAACCCTCGGATGCATACGGATTTATATCTTGCCCAATTGAAAAAAATAAGTGTCGGTTGGCTGGCTGTAACATAACAGGCTGTCCCAGAAAATTGTGGTGTAGAAAAGATTTGCTTTAAAATTTAACACCCTGTGTATACTAAGGCAATCATTCCTTTATGTGGCACTCTGAAGATAAAATGTAAACATTTAATAATACAGTTCTAAATTATTATGTTTTTAAACAAACTGTAAGAACTAGTTATTTGCCATAGCCTTTTTTATCGACCTATGGTTCGACAACAAATTTATAACTTTTATTTATTTTGAAGTGTGCTTATCCCTTACATAAATATTCCCAATTTGCTAAAAGATGGAATGCGTTTTAAGCAATAGACAACATGCTCTACTAAAAGATGGTATGGCCATCTTGCCAATAGATGACACTCGCAAAGGTGCATTGGTTCTCAGTTTCTTCCAAATACAGCTAATTCTCTCTCTCTCTCTTCACACTGATTTCCGGCTGCCATACTCGAAATAAACTTTGGTCCATATTTATGGCAGGTAGTACATCAGTTTCATTGAGAATAACTTGTTTTTGGACCAACTATACTGGTTTAAATTCCATCAAATATTTTGACCCTTTGCCTGGGGGTTCATTTTTAACTTTTTTATACTTTTTATAGGTCGTCATCTATTGATAGTTTTACCTTATTTCATTTTGTGAATAGTTTTATTTCTTTATAAGAAGGATTAGTTATATGCTGAATTAAATCTAAATTTAAAGCAGACATTTTATTCCAAGTTTTGTCGAATTTTTTTTTCCCAAAAGGATCACAAAAGGCATTTTGACATAGTTTAGATAAATGAAAAAGTGCAAGTCAAATTCCTTGACGTTCACTACTTCTAATTTCTTCTTTGGTTTTCGAATTTGCAAACATGGAAATTTTTAACTCTTGCACGCTTTTTTCTGAGAAAACGATGCACGCTAGATGTGTCATTAATTTAACAAATCCTTCTTACAAACAATAAAACTATTTAAATAAATGTAATATAAGGCATTTAAAAAAATGCAACTTTACCACATCTTAAATTCCTGCGGCACTCTGTAAAGTTGACCTATGTATATGTAAAGTTTGTTATATGATGGTGTTTTTAGGCACAATGCCTGATAATAGACAGTTATTGGTAAGGTTACGTTTTTAAACTTTTTCTTCATATTGGCACATGAATATATGTATTAGACTCAGCAAATAGTTTTTGTCTACAAGCATCAAATAATAATGCATTTTTTTTACTTTGGTATTATGAAAATTACATTTGTTGATTTTTTTGTAACAAATCAGTTGAAAGACACTAAAAGTTCCTGAAAATACGAAAATTTTAGTTTATAAACTGAACAAATTTTTGAACAAATTATAGGCAAGGCTTTTTTACGCTAAAATGTTACTTGGTCGTCAAACAAAAATGACAGGCCTTTTTAATATATAAGCGTTATAAGTTAGAACGTTCTTTAATTTGCCACCCTAAAAACTATAATTTGTTTCCCCCAAAAAACTAGAATTTAAATTTTTAAACAAACAATAGGAAAATTTCCATTTTAACGACCTATTGAAAAATTGAGGACACAAAAATGACCCAACTCAATAAACATTGTTAATCTAAGGAATAAATCACGTATATAAAATAATAACAATATTGATTTTAAATACTCAAGGACTGGTATTAAAATTAAAATGAGATAGTCTAGAAATGCAAGTCAAAGTGAACATAATAAATTAATAAATAAACGATTTATAATTATATTGCAATGTTTGACAAAACTTGTTCAACCATATATTTTATCAATTTGCTTGAGTTAATGAAGTATTAAAAAAGAAACAAAAATATTGATGTCATTATATTCAGTTACTGTCAGACATGTGTCTAATATTAGAATGAATAACGCAGAAACTATATGATCAGTATATAATATAGAACACCAAAAACTGTCTAATGTGGCTCCTGTAGCGATCGAAAAACAACGTAAATACGGCTGGCTGAATAGTAAAATACGCTTCCTATTCCAAGAAATCTATTTTTAGCTGTCAAGGCCAAATCAGTCGGCGAACCAGACAGATAAAATTGGCAACTGTGTCGGTGACGCCTGCGTCGGTTCCACATGGCGCTGTATATTGCGCGGAGGCCAGTTAACCGCAGCATCGTGGAGGCCGGTTACATTAAACCCATACCGTAATTGTCACGTTTAGGGGTGGCGTAGGAAGAGAAACAGATGTAGCTTAAGTATGTCGTCTTTATTTACTACTTTGATTATAATGAATAGTCCTTACCCCCAGACTAGGAGGGCCGCTAGTACCGTCGCTGCGAGACACGCATGGAACACTCTCTGAGAGGGGGTGTGTAGATGCGTGGGTGTGGGGGAATGGGCGTAAGGCCTTCTGAAGTGCCGCCAAGCGGTACCCTCTCGATACGAGCTGGGTACCCCTATGTCCGGCACGCCCAAAGGATTTACTTAAGGCCCTGCAAGCCCTCTTGAAGTGTCGCCCCAAGCGAAACCCTCTCGATACGAGCTGGGAGCCCCTTTTGACCGACACGCCCAAAGGACTTACTTCAGGTACTGATAGATTCAAGAGTTCGGACGGTCACCTCAGGGTTGCGTAAGAACTCTCGTCTTTTCAGCCTGGATTTCCAAGAAGGTATCGAGCCGTCCGGGCACTAGATAGTTCGGACTGATGCTCGAAGACCGACCTAGAGACCAGTAATCTGCGCTGGCTTGAGACGCTGATTAAATACCCACATCGTGACCCCAATTTGCCGGTCTTGCTGATTCAGACTGTGCACTAGGGGAGACCGGGTCCGACTAGGTAACGGAACATAGTGCACTTTATGTTATTCGTGACATCTCCCCCTCTGAAGAGTGTTCGCCCCGGACGCTTAACCCTAATTAACTATATAACCTACGTGCCCCATGGCTTTATTGACAATGTGTGACCCATCTTAACTCTCGTTTACTATGCCCCTCTTGTTGTCTTGTTTTCCTGGAATCTGTCGTTCCTTCGTGGAGGGCGGCCTTGTCCCGCGTTGGCTTGTCTTCCTGTGCGCCAGAGCACCCGTTACTCAGTTCGCGGGTGGTGGCGCCCTCTGTTGTCTTTCCTCGTCATCTTCGAGGTGCGCGGGATGGTCGCTCGTTTCGTGGGTTCCTAGGTTGTGCTGTCCTTGCGGGAGAGGGCGTAACGGTTTGGTCAACCTGCTTAAATAAGTGTTTGTAAATTATGTTTTATTGTTTATACTTATTGTTTAGACTATGTAAGCTTTTTATGAAAATATACTGAGTTTGCACCCCTACTTACGCAAAATGTTACCCTTACAACTTATTTTATAGTTTAACTGGTCGCCGAAGTGTAAGAACAGAATAATGGAGTCAAGTAAGTTCATTTTTTCCCGCTTTTTCCTATTTTTCTCTTTTTATCTTCTTTCTCTTTCTTCTTTTAGCCCTGCATTACCAAGGCTTCCCCTGCAGTCGACGGCGGTTACGGTCCCGGCTGCTGCGTCTCCTGCATTTTGTCCGTCCTGATTTGCCCCAAGTATGTTGTTCTAGGAGCCAGTTTGGGACTGCCAATCGCTTCCTGCCATTTCATTTTTTTCTTTTTAAGGGAATTGTACCGGAGGTGTACATTTTCAAAGTGCAGTTTGGTGACTGGCCTCCCAGCTACCCGGACACACATGTTCTGCTCCGCGAGGGGTCTTTTTGTGGACAGATCTGCCTGATAACCTTTACCCCTCGCCTTCGGCGACCTGTTTTACACTTATATTATTAGTATTTACTGTTTTTTATTTCTAGTCCTAAATATATCTTTATCCTATCCAGTTGTTTTCTTGTTCTATGTCAAATTTGTGTGACCTGGCTTATTGCTCGTCCACTGTGCGCGCGTTTCCTGTCAGCTGTCGCTCTAGTTGATGAGCCACACCTTCGGTCAATGTCTTGCCTAATTCTGATGATTCGTCAATTTTTAACATGAAGGTTCTCGGTACCTGATGGCGTCCCTCTGCCGCCATGCCTGATATCTCTAAATTTTCCTGGCTTATTTGCTTTAAGCCTTCAGTTTCGGTCTTGTGACGAGGTGATTTGTGGTTTTTACGGGAGGTAAGGTAGTGTTTCAGCAAGCCGTATAATATGACGCCGATTATTAATCCTCCGATTAGCCACGTTGTCACGCCCAGCCAGTATTCCCGCGTGCCCCCCTCGGATCCTTGGTGGGCCCCGTTTTCCGTGAGGGCTGTCTGTGCCAATGCGAGTAATGTTGGTCTCCGTAATAGTAAGTAAATTACCGCTATTGACAAGACTATGTTCCACGTGAACATGAAGGAGTGGTTGCCCTGGTGTATTTCCACGTGGGCGAGGTGTTCCTGTCTTTCCCATTCACTGTCCATGTTTAGCCTTACTTCTTTTTCTGAAGTTAGGTTGAAATGTGGCAGGTTTGTGGTCCAGTTACTGTTTAGGCATTCTGATAGGTTATGGAAGGTAGGTAAAAATGCCTGGTTATCTGATGGTTTTAATACGAATGTTTTTAGGTTAGTCCATGCAGCTGGTAGTATGTGGCGTATGGACGCTGGGTTTTCTTCGTCTTTGCAAGGAAATCGTTTTTGGATGACAATGTCCTTGTCTACTAATAACTGGCACTTGCATGGTAAGTTGATTTTTAATGCCCCTGGTAGTTTTAACACTTCCTCCCCGAGTTTAGTGGTGCTTTTAGGGCAGCTGATTGTCGTGTTTGTTTTTGGATGCGTGATGAGGAATTCTTCGGACCCTGTTTCTGATATGATCATTAGGTTCGACTGGTGGCAATGCATGGGGCAATGTTCCGCTATGTCTTCCACTGTGGATCCATGAAACAGTTTTCGAGCGCACGAAGGGCCTTGCGTTTGGTCGCCGGAGAATCTTGGTAAGTAGCACAGCCTATCTTGAAATGGTTTGCATTCGTGTAGTGCAATGCCTGTGATTTCTTTTAGGACCGTGGTTCCCTGGTTATTAGCCACGGCCATCATCAGTGGTGAGTGCTTTAATGTGCATGTCTGACCCTGCCATGCGAATGGGTTTGTCTGGAGTTGGAATAGCTGCCACTGATGGTTTTTAGTTACTGTTGGTACCTTGACGTGTACCACCAGCTGTTCTCCGGAGAAGGTGCACTCGCTTATTGGTATACGGAAGTATGATGCTAAGTTGGATACAGGTATAGCCAAATCGATGTTGTCTTTTCCTATTTCGTTTTTTATTTTATTTAGATCGCTCCTTAACGTCTCAGGTTGAATTAGTGACAGTGGTATATGTTTATGTCTACATTCTTGTATTGCGGATTGGCTCCGCATTCTTCTAATTAGTAAGATCATTCTCCTTGCCATCCCAAGATTTGCTTGTATGTTTGCCTCTAGAGACCCTGTCGCTAATTCCCTTCCTGCTATTTCCCTTTTCCGAACCTCGTTTAGGAATTCCTCTAATATGTGCACCCTATTTTCTGTAGTCTTGATTGCCATGTTGGTTTCTTCCTGGCAGCGTTTCTGTTCTTCAGAACGTGTGCTGATTAGTTTCAGCGTATTACTCATAGTACCATGTAGGGCATTTATATGTGCTTCCAGTTTACCCTCTTCCATGGACATTGAGTCAAGTTTTTCCTGGGTTGCTACCCCGCAGCAGTAATTAAGCCCGTCCGCAATGAATCCTAGTGAGAACGTTCGTTTCTGACGTTTTGTCTTCCCAGACTCTGTCCACTCCGGGTACCAAGCTGCTTTGTACTTGTCCATCTCTATATCTATTGCCTTTTCTAATTCTTCCAAGTGTTTTTTGGCCCTGCAGTATAACTGTTGGCCACTGCTCCCGCAAATTATCTACACGTCTGAACCCTGGTTCCGAGCTTAGTTTAGGTTCTAACCAGAGGATAACGTATGTCAATGGAATAGTGCCCTCATAAAATATTGTTTCTGGTAGTGTTTTCCATGTTGCTCCAGCCGATACTTCCACATGCTGTGTATCCGCCGTGCCGGGCCTACAAAAATTGTTTTTATTACTGTCTCTGTTCCATGTAGGCCGACCGACTCGTGCTAGTCATTGTTCCTCTTCCTTGCATTCTACGTCTGAATCCACATCGGATATGTCCCCCAATGTCCATTCATCATAGAATGGTAAAATCCTCCCTATGTGTACTATATCCGTTTTCTTTCCTTTTTCCTGTTTTACTTCGTAATTAACCTCACTGAGTTTTTTTATTATTCTGTAGGAACCGAACCATCGTAGCAGCAGTTTCTCACTTTTTCCCACCTTCCTGATTGGGATAAATATTTTCATTCATCTCCTACCTCAAATTCACCATTTCTGTGGTATTTATCATAAATGTCCTTGTCCTTCTCTTGTTTTTTGTGGATATTATCTACAGCAATTGCCCTTAACAGTAAAGCTTTCTCTCGTAATTCGTTCGTGTTCGATTCGTCCTCAGTTTCTAAAAGGGTGGCGTCCAGTGGGAGTGTGGGGTTCCTTGCGAATATTAGTTGAAATGGGCTAAAACGTGTCGTCTCTTGTTTGGCCGTATTGTATGCAAATGTCACGAAAGGCAGATAATTGCACCAATCTGTCTGCTCTGTGTTGCAGTATAGTGACAGCATGTCAGCCAACGTTTTGTTTAAGCGTTCAGTTAGGCCCTTGCACGAGGGGTGGTATGCCGTTGTAAAAGTGCTTTTCAGACCCATAATCTGTTGTAGTTCCTGCACTAGTTTGTGCACGGATTGGAATACCTTGCCTCTATCGCTGAGGATGCTTCTAGGAACGCCGTGAATTAGTATTACTCGTTCTAATAGGAACTTTGCCACAGGTCCTGCCTTCCCGTTAGGCAGGGCCGCTGTGATGGCGTATCTTGACGCGTAGTTTGTCACCACTACTATCGTTGTCTTGCCTTGGTTACTCCTCCGGAATGGTCCCAGTAGGTCTATTCCTACTTTATCAAATACCTTGCCCACTTTTATCGGCTGGAGTAACCCCAATGGCTTATCGTTTGTTGGCCCTTTTCTCGCTTGGCAGTCCCTACATCCTTTAATGTAATTTCTGACGTCCTTAGTCATAGAATCCCAATAGTATTTGGGAGTAAGTCTACTTATGGTTTTTGTTACCCCCATATGTCCGCTGGTAGGAGCGTTGTGAGCTTCCCACAAAATTTCCTCCCTAAGTGACCGGGGTATCACGAGTGCGTGTTCCAGTCCTTCCTTAGTTTGTGTTGCTCTATACAGAACGCCCTCCCTCAGCCTAAAATTCTTTATTTTCCGTCGTGTCAGTGCGTCAACGTTTGTTGATTCGGGGTTGCTTATTGCTGATTTTAATTCTAGTATGTCCTTATCCTTATTTTGCAATTCTCCTATGTCTAACGTTGATACCGTAAAAGTGGGTATATCATCTAATTCGACTTCGCTCCACCCTGCCACCGGGTTCCGTGATAGACAGTCCGCATCTTGGTGCTTACTGCCTTTTTTGTAGACTACCGTGTAGTCAAATTCTGCCAACTTGAGAGCCCAACGTGCTAATCTTCTCGAGTGATCTTTCACATTGTGTATCCAGCATAATGCGTGGTGATCTGTTACGATTTTTACAGGGTGTCCATAAATTAGATGCCTTAGGTAGGTCATTCCCCAGACTGCTGCTAATAGCTCCAGCTCGCTGATCGAATAGTTCCTCTCTGCTTTTGACAAGGCCCGGCTTATATATGCAATCGGGTGGTCTTGACCGTCACTGCCTTCTTGGAGCAGAATTGCCCCTATTCCCTCTATACAGGCGTCCGTGTGCATTGTACATCCTACATTCGGATTGTAATGTTTTAACACTGGGGATGACGTCAGTTTTTCTTTCAGCAGCTCAAATGCTTTTACTTGATCTTCACCCCAGCAGAACTTGTTCTTTTTTGTGGCCTCATGTAAGGGCCGTGCCAATACCGCGTAATCCTTTATAAATTTCCTATAGAAATTGCATAATCTTAAAAAGCTTTGTAGGTCCTTTGTTTTCTTGGGTATGGGGAATTGCTTAATTCCTGCCAATTTTTCTTCCTCTGGGCTTATTCCTTCCTTGCTGACTGTGTAGCCTAAGATCCTTATTTTTTCCTGTAGATATTCGCATTTACTCGGTTTTAAGGTCAGATTGGCTTCTCTCATTTTCTGAAATACTTTTTGTAATTTTGCTAAGTGTTCCTCTAAGTTCTCTGAATAAATAATAATATCATCTAGATAAATTAGTATGTCCTTCCATTTTAGGTCCCTAAATATTCTATCTGCAAGTTGTTGGAAGGTTGCTGGTGCATTGCATAGACCAAAGCTTAATACGTTGAATTCGTATGATCCATGTCCCTGTGCCGTGAAGGCCGTGTATTGTTTGGATGACTCCTCTATAGGTATCTGCCAGTAACCCGAAAACATGTCCAAAGTCGTGAAGTACTTGGCATTCCCCATGTAAGTGAGAATGTCATCGATTTGTGGTATCGGGTAACATTATTTTTTGGTGACCGGGTTTATAGTTCTTTTGTAGTCCACGCAGAACCTTGTGGTGCCATCCTTCTTCTTCACCAGTACAACGGGGCTCGCCCATGGCGAGTGGCATGGTCTTATTACCCCGCAATCGAGCATTTCTTTTATTTGTGTGTCAATGATTTCCCGCTCGGATTGTGAGACTCTATAAGGGCGGCATTTTACTGGTTTGTCTTCTGTCACTTCTATTTTGTGCTCTATAAGATGTGTTTTGCCCATAAATTTTGGTGACTTGCAGAACACATCCTCATATTCAACCAGTAGATCCTCTAGTTCCCTTTTGAACTGCTCATCCCTAATGTGGTCCAGTTTATGATCTTCTAATGTCACCACTTCTTCGTCTACTCTCTGAGTTGTACAGAGTGCTGTTGTGCTCAAACCACTGGGCTCTTCTAGTCGTGCCACCGTTGTGTCTTTGTAGATAACCCTTCTAGTTGGCCCTAAGTTCTTGAGGGTCAGTGAAATAGAGTCTTCGGCTCTTTCTAGGTTGCACAGTAGGTTGTTGCGTACTAGCCATCCCTCATTTTGTACTACCAACATTTCTGTAGACAAGGGTATTTCCGGTGACGTTTTGATGGTTTTTTCCTCTCCTGGCTTCAGGGTGTAATCTTCATTTGCCTTCAACTTAATTATCCCGTGGTCACCGTTTTCTATGTAGTTTGGCAGGGTGTTCCAGGAGCTGGTTTCTTGTGTCTTGACTTTTCTTGGTCGGGGTTCTCTATTTTTTGAAACCAGCACCGTCACACTTGTCTCCTTGAATGTCTCATACAGAAGGTCTTTAAGTTTTTTCCAATCTGACTCGCTGTTTGCGGATGTCAATCTAGGTATAGCCACCTTACTTATTTTATTTTGTACTGCCCAATCTTTCAATTTCCTACAGCACTGTTGTAGCGTATGAGTAGAGATATATTCGTTCCCTTCTTCTTTTAATATCATCTGTAGGGTATGTCTGTTTTTCTTAAACAAACTGACCACGCTCCCTACGGGTAGTTTTTCTGTGTTGTGATCTGCCAAATGGTCCCTGATGGCTTTTCCTACTCCCCTATCTCTACTGGGAGCCGAAGAGACTGCAACGGCCCATGCAGTGCTGCTCGGAAGATTGAAGATGGACCCCGGCATTTCCTGGACCACCTCTGTCCAGTTTCGTGCTATGGCTGGTTTTTTGGGTGCGGAATTTCGCTTTCCCCCGAGCGTTAATACCAAGTCCCGATTTAGGGTGAGTGTGTTAGATATTAAGCAAATTGATGCCTGCATTTCCCTTAAGAATTCCACGCCCAAAATGAGGGGTTGTGGTGTATTCTCTAATATTGTTGCTCTAATTTCTAATTTTTTCATGTAGTTTCCTCTGAGCTCCAGTGATGCCATTGTTTCGCCTAGACTTCTTAATTTCTGGCCGCCTGCTGTTACCAGCAACGTGGGTGGGTTTCTGGTTCTACGTTTCTTGTCCACTAGGAGATGGCTTATCACATTTAGTTCTGCGCCCGTGTCGATGATCGCTGGTACGTAACAGTCATTTACAACAGTATTAATATACAGTATTTTGTAGCACGTCGGGCCCCGAGTGGAGAGGGTGACGGGGCTTAGTTTTGCCACCCCCTGGAGTTTGGGTGTTGCTGTCTACTTCTGCAAACAGCAGCAAAGTGGCCTATTTTGCCGCAGTTGTAGCATCTAGGCCTATTATCGTATGTTCTGGTGGATTGGTGCTGTCTTCCAGGATTACCAGCCTGGGGAGTGCCATAGACTCTCCTGGGCGGTGGAGGGGTTCTGTCCTGGCGGGAATTGTAAAAGGGTGACTGTCTTTGATCTGTTGGCCCATAGTCTTTCCTAGGCGGCGGCGGGGTTCTGTACGAGCGTGTATTGCCAAATGGAGGTTGTCTCTGCGCTATTGGCCCATAGGCCCCTTCTTCTGTCTGACGCTGTGGTCTAAAGGTAAGTGGCGCTGAGCACTCTTCAGGGGCGTTATCTATAGTAGCGCAAAGTTTTTTAACCTCGTCCAAATTTCTGGGTGGGTTATTGGAAAATTCGTCAGCCAATAGTATTGGCTTTTGGTATGTCTCTTAACCCATTCTGAAAATATCTAGGAATTCGTCGAGGTCCAGGTTTTCCCTGTATTCCTCGTATAGTACCCGTAGATCGTAAAAGAAATTTTTTGTCTGTTCTAGGTCCCTCTGTTTCCTCTGTTTCACTTTTGCCAGCAGATGGCGACTGTGGTTACCGTCGCTAAATTCTGTTTTAAATGCCTGACAGATGTGTAGCCAATTGCTTTCGGGGTTTGCTGCCTTATACTCTCTATACCAAATGTTTGCAGCCCCCTGCAGGTACGAATGGAAATACAGGATTTTTAGGGCATCGTTCCAACTATTTGCCACCGCTGTTCGTTCATACGTTCCGATAAAATGGGGTGCCGAATCGCTACCAGGGTTGAACGTCGGTGGGCTGATAAACTGAGGTAATGCGGGTGTTTTTTCCCCTGCCTCTACAGCCGAAATGGTAATGTCCGCCATTTCCCTTGATCTCCTGATGCCTTCAACTGGTTTATCTCTTTTTTCAGGTTGTACCTGTGTTCCTGCCTCTATTACTGTCTTTTCCAGATCGTTTTCTGGTTCTTGTGGCTGCTCGATGTCTTCCCTTCTTGTATTTACAAGCGTAAGGGTTAGGTAATCTGTCCCTGGCAACCAAGGGTCTCCTACGCTTGAACTCCTGTGCCTTGGTTGAAAGGGGCTGCTAGGATTTGCTGATCTCAAGTTGTACGCTTTTCTCATTCCTGTTAGGGCGTACGCTTGGTTTGGCCACAGATATGGAGATCAGTAGCCCCGGGATTCAACAAGGCGCCTCCACCATGTCACGTTTAGGGGGTAGCGCAGGAAGAGAAACAACAACGTAGTACAAGTATGTCTCCTTTATTTTATACTCAGGACGATGCCTAACTAAATCTTACCCCCAGATTAAGAGGGCCGCTAGTACCGCTACAGGCGGGACGCCCATGGAACACTCTCTACGAGGGGGTGCGTGGGGGTGTGTGTGTGTGTGGGTGTGCGTAAGGCCTTCTGATGTGCCGCCAAGCGGAACCCGCTCGATACGAGCAGGGAACCCCTGTGTCCGACAAGCCCGAAGGATTTACTTTAGGCACAGCAAGCCCCCTTTGAAGTGTCGCCAAGCGAAACCCGCTCGATACGAGCAGGGAACCCCTATGATCGACACTTCCTAAAGGACCTACTTTAGGTACTGAAAGGGTCAAGAGTCCCGACGGTCACCACTGGGTTGCGCAAGGACTCTAGTCTGTTCAGCCTGGATTTCCAAGAAGGTATCGAGCCGTCCGGGCACTAGAAAGTTCGGACTGATGCTCGATAGACCGACCCAGAGACCAGTGATCTTCGATGGCTTGAGACGCTGATTAAATACTCATCTCATGACCTCAATTTGCCGGTCTCGCTGATTCGGCAGTGTACTGGGGGAGACCGGGGCCAGGCTAGGCAACGGAACATGGTGCAACTTCTGTTATTCGTGACAATATATAAAGAAATAGAAATAATGTTTTTTAAACTAAAAATTGACAAATACAATTGTTGGCATATCCAAAACCAATCACAATTACTCTACTATGTACAACAACACCTTAATACTAAAATTACTTATACATACTTAAAAAAACACTCATTTGAACTTTAACATTATTATTAGGCACACTTATTCATTTCTAAATAATGTAATTTTAGTGTTTATACTTCGCACTCTCGGTTTAGATTTTTCTAATAATTTATTTGACCTCATGGTAGAGTCGAAGTTTAAAGTAATGTTTTAAAATTAATTTAATTAAAATTGATGAGTGGTTATTAATTAAGTCACCATCATATAAATGGTCCCCAAAATGGTCATAAATTGTGGCTTCCATGTGGTTCATTGTACTAACAATTAAAAGTTTCTAGTAATTATCGTCAAATTTTTTATTAAATAAATTTTGCGTCTTTGCAAAAATTGAAAAATTTTTCCGCACTTTTGCATACTTCAACCCAANGATACGNTCTANAACGNGCNGANTTNGNTNTNCCCNANNNAAANNNGTTCNNCNGCCACTAGCGCTNNNTCTNCTTCTACCANTCCGNNTTGGGNNTGACTAANNTNACCNTCAAGTAGGATTANGNCATTNGNANNNGGTCTGACTNNNCCATANCCGGANCCGGGTGAGCATCGCCCGCCTACNNTGCANCACCGCTCATCNGNCNNGCGACCAGATNAATNGNCGNGNGGAAGCNCTCACGGTCGCACANTTCNCGNGNGNACCTCTNCCGTTCNTTGTNAGANAATCTTNCGANGGTANTACAATGNNAGTANAANNCNNACTAGGGAGNTNGGNTAATCTAAACANCCCANGTCCNTGNCAGNNCTTAGCTNNGGTTCGTATCGCGTCGCTTNAACTGTGCTNNGTGGANGTGCTTTAGTCAAGACCTCCCATCANGACAAACGACGACGNATGGAGAANTCNTANGCGGGNGTACATTTCCNCGNGNGAACTACCCTACTAGATGACAAATGAATTAGGTCAAACTGATTTTTTGTAAAATTTGCCAATTTTGACAGTTACGTCAGGAAAAAAATTTTTTTCGACAAATTTGACATATAAATTAGGTTAAAATGGTTTCTTGACATTTTTGACAGTTACGTCAAGTAAAACTGCTTTATTTTGTAATTTTTTGACAGTTTTGACAGTTACGTCAAGTAAAACTGTTTTTTTTTTCCAATTTTTTGACAGATTAATGAGCTTAAACTGACTTTTTGACATTTTTGACAGGTACGTTAAGTAAAATTGTTTTTTCTATTTTTTTTACAGTTTTGACATTTTTAGCAATTTTGACAGATGAATTAGGTTAAAATGGATTTTTGACATTTTTGAAAGTTGTGTCAATTTTGACAGTTACGTCAAGTAAAATTGTTTTTTCTTATTTTTTGACAGTTTTCCCATTTGTAACAAATTTGACAAATGAATTAAGTTAAACTGATTTTTTGACACTTTTGACAGTTTTGTCAATTTTGACAGTTACGTCAAGTAAAACAGTTTTTTCCTATTTTTTGACAGATAAATTAGGTTAAACTGTTTTCTGACATTGTTCACAATTTTGACAGTTATGCCAGGTAAAACATTTTTCTATTTTTTGACATTTTTAACAATTTTAACAAATGAATTAGGTTAAACTGATTTTTTGTAAAATTTGCCAAATTTGACAGTTACGTCAGGAAAAACTTTTTTTTCGACAAATTTGACAGATAAATTAGGTTAAAATGGTTTCTTGACATTTTTGACAGTTACGTCAAGTAAAACTGCTTTATTTTGTATTTTTTTACAGTTACGTCAAGTAAAACTGTTTTTTTTTTTCAATTTTTTGACAGAGAAATGAGTTTAAACTGACTTTTTGTCAATTTTGACAGTCACGTCAAGTAAAATTGATTTTTTCAATTTTTTTTACAATTTTGACATTTTTTGCAATTTTGACAGATGAATTAGGTTAAAATGGATTTTTGACATTTTTGAAAGTTGTGTCAATTTTGACAGTTACGTCAAGTAAAATTGTTTTTGTTGATAACAATTCTGTATGTATATGAACACTATATTAGTTTATAAGTCAACTGTCATGTGTGTCATGTCAAAGATGTCAAGAGTAGTAGTAGTATGACGTCATCGTGCCATGTCATGTATTTTGTTGAAACACTGATTTAAAAGTGCAATAAAACCATTAAAGTTAAGTTATCTTTTATTGAAAACTACATACAAAGAATCAACAAATCACACTTTTTAGCTCAGTTAGAAGTTGAATATATTGCTGTCTTGAGGCTTTCTTAGACATATCTAAAATTGATTTAAAAATTAAGTTTGGTACTTTATCCTAATTTTGAATTAAGTACTTACTTTTGCCGGGAAAAATGACATAAAAAAACATTATAAAATCAAGTACAGTCAGGAAGAAAAGTGGCGTCAAAGCTTAAAGTGTCAGAAAAATTTAAAAGACAGTCAGGAACAAAATCGCTAGTAAAACCCACTTAGAGAGAGAAAATGACAGTTTTAAGAACATTTTTGAAATCCTCACTAAATTTCCTATCTAATGACGTAAAAAAACACCAGGAAATTGAGTACAGTCAGGAAGAAAAGTAGTGTCAAAATTTGAACTGCCAGAAAGACAGTTTGAAAGAACACTCAGTTTTGAACCTAAATTACTCCTTGATTTGACAAGTGACGTTAAAATGTCATAGAAAACAAAAGATAGTGCAGATGACAAGCTTTCCAAAAATATCCCCGCATGAGTTGATTGGTCATTCCGTTTGGCCGCTAGAGGGCGTCAAAGTTGCTTCACCATAAAATCACATATTTTTTGTCACTCATTGCTTTCACCCTAATTTACTCCCTTACTTGACAAGATACGTCAAAATGTCATAGAAAACAAAAGATAGTGCAGATTACAAGCTTTCCAAAAATGTCATAACACTAGTTGATTGTTCATACCGTTTGGCCGCTAGAGGGCGTCAAAGTTGCTTCACCATAAAATCACATATTTTTTGTCACTCATTGCTTTCACCCTAATTTACTCCCTTACTTGACAAGATACGTCAAAATGTCATAGAAAACAAAAGATAGTGCAGATTACAAGCTTTCCAAAAATGTCATAACACTAGTTGATTGTTCATACCGTTTGGCCGCTAGAGGGCGTCAAAGTTGCTTCACCATAAAATCACATATTTTTTGTCACTCATTGCTTTCACCCTAATTTACTCCCTTACTTGACAAGATACGTCAAAATGTCATAGAAAACAAAAGATAGTGCAGATTACAAGCTTTCCAAAAATGTCATAACACTAGTTGATTGTTCATACCGTTTGGCCGCTAGAGGGCGTCAAAGTTGCTTCACCATAAAATCACATATTTTTTGTCACTCATTGCTTTCACCCTAATTTACTCCCTTACTTGACAAGATACGTCAAAATGTCATAGAAAACAAAAGATAGTGCAGATTACAAGCTTTCCAAAAATGTCATAACACTAGTTGATTGTTCATACCGTTTGGCCGCTAGAGGGCGTCAAAGTTGCTTCACCATAAAATCACATATTTTTTGTCACTCATTGCTTTCACCCTAATTTACTCCCTTACTTGACAAGATACGTCAAAATGTCATAGAAAACAAAAGATAGTGTAGATTACAAGCTTTCCAAAAATGTCATAACACTAGTTGATTGTTCATACCGTTTGGCCGCTAGAGAGCGTCAAAGTTGCTTCACCATAAAATCACATATTTTTTGTCACTCATTGCTTTCACCCTAATTTACTCCCTTACTTGACAAGATACGTCCAAAATGTCATAGAAAAGAAAAGATAGTGCAGATTACAAGCTTTCCAAAAATGTCATAACACTAGTTGATTGTTCATACCGTTTGGCCGCTAGAGGCGTCAAAGTTGCTTCACCATAAAATCACATATTTTTTGTCACTCATTGCTTTCACCCTAATTTACTCCCTTACTTGACAAGATATGTCAAAATGTCATAGAAAACAAAAGATAGTGCAGATTACAAGCTTTCCAAAAATGTCATAACACTAGTTGATTGTTCATACCGTTTGGCCGCTAGAGGGCGTCAAAGTTGCTTCACCATAAAATCACATATTTTTTGTCACTCATTGCTTTCACCCTAATTTACTCCCTTACTTGACAAGATACGTCAAAATGTCATAGAAAACAAAAGATAGTGCAGATTACAAGCTTTCCAAAAATGTCATAACACTAGTTGATTGTTCATACCGTTTGGCCGCTAGAGGGCGTCAAAGTTGCTTCACCATAAAATCACATATTTTTTGTCACTCATTGCTTTCACCCTAATTTACTCCCTTACTTGACAAGATACGTCAAAATGTCATAGAAAACAAAAGATAGTGCAGATTACAAGCTTTCCAAAAATGTCATAACACTAGTTGATTGTTCATACCGTTTGGCCGCTAGAGGGCGTCAAAGTTGCTTCACCATAAAATCACATATTTTTTGTCACTCATTGCTTTCACCCTAATTTACTCCCTTACTTGACAAGATACGTCAAAATGTCATAGAAAACAAAAGATAGTGCAGATTACAAGCTTTCCAAAAATGTCATAACACTAGTTGATTGTTCATACCGTTTGGCCGCTAGAGGGCGTTAAACATTTTTCCGGCAGTGTTACAGCTGCTGATGCTGCAACCCTCGGTGGTGCATCAGGAATCGGATCCGCCCTCCTGATTGCCGCAGGTCCGTACTCGGGACATTTTTAAAAATTTATTTAAATAAACTTGATTTGACGCAGGCGCCATTATATTAACTGAGATTAAAAACTAAAAAACTAAAAAAACTTAAAAACTAAGATTAAACTGAGTTCCGTATGAAAACCAAGTTTATCCTAAAAAACAGTGTTGCAAAACAGCGGTTTACATCTTAAACCTGGTTTTGACCTACGGTTTCAGTAAACCGTCGTTTTTCTTGGATTAGACCTGGCTTAACCTAACTTTTTACAAGTCGTACAGAGGTACTAAATTACGTTTCCTGTTTACTTTCTGAAATGGATCTAGAAAATGAACTTACAGATGATGAAGATTTTCTAGAACTAGTTAATATCTTGCAAGAAGGCGTCGCGTTTTCAGAATAAGGCAAAATCATTTCTTACAATGGAATGAGCAACAGTTTTTAATGAGATTTCGTACCCAAAATTTCCTGAATTTTGTTATCTATGTCATCAATTTTGGTTTTCTTTTCAGGGCCTCCCCCAGTTCCATAGTTATAAATTTTTTCTTCTGAAAACTTCTTTTTTGTCTTTTTCTTCATGTTTTCATACATTTTAGCACATTTCAACAATTTGTAGAACTTTTCCAACATTTTTAGACATTTTAGAACTTTACAACATTTTGTAGAACTTTTCCAACATTTTGAACATTTTAGCACATTTCAACATTTTGTAGAACTTTTACAACATTTTTAGACATTTTAGAACTTTACAACATTTTGTAGAACTTTTCCAACATTTTTAGACATTTTAGAACTTTACAACATTTTGTAGAACTTTTCCAACATTTTGAACATTTTAGCACATTTCAACAATTTGTAGAACTTTTCCAACATTTTTAGACATTTTAGAACTTTACAACATTTTGTAGAACTTCTGCAACATTTTGAACATTTTAGCACATTTCAACATTTTGTAGTACTTTTACAACATTTTTACTCGATTTTTTTCGAAAAAAATCAAAATGGCGTCTTTTTTTGAAATTTCCGCCATTTTGAATTTTTTTGAAAAAAGCGAGTGGGTACTCGTTTTCGACTAATTCGGGGTCAGGGAATCCATTTCTCCAGTCAGTTTGACAGTAACTGTCACCCTGTTCGAGAAACTTACCATAAATCGAATGGGTGAGGAGTTGGAAGAAAATTAACCTCACCATCGTATTCCCCGTCCTCGATTTAGTAGAAAACGAGTACAATCTCAATTTTTTCGAAAAAAATCAAAATGGCGTCTTTTGGACGCCATTTTGATTTTTCATCATGTCAATGTCGTAGTCGCCTTGGAAGTAAATCTGAGGCACGTTGACGCGAAACAGGAAACGGTTTCGTTTGAGGTTAGATCTGCAACAAAAATTCGACCATAACTCACATTCTAAACGTCCGATTTGAGTGATTCTTGCGTCAGATGGTAGCTTAGACTGTACTTAATCCACAGTAAAAAAATCAACACAATCAGACTTAATCCAGGGGCGTAGCAGCCCTAGAAACCCAAGAAAACAGCAAAAATGTGAAATTCAGTGTCCGCGAACGGCAAAAACGCCATAACTCACATTCTAAACGTCCGATTTGAGTGATTTTTGCGTGAGCTGGTAGCTTAGACTGTACTCAATCCACAGTAAAAAAATCAACACAATCAAACTTAATCCAGGGGCGTAGCAGCCCTAGAAACCCAAGAAAACAGCAAAAATGTGAAATTCAGTGTCCGCGAACGGCAAAAACGCCATAACTCACATTCTAAACGTCCGATTTGAGTGATTCTTGCGTGAGCTGGTAGCTTAGACTGTACTCAATCCACAGTAAAAAAATCAACACAATCAAACTTAATCCAGGGGCGTAGCAGCCCTAGAAACCCAAGAAAACAGCAAAAACGTGAAATTCAGTGTCCGCGAACGGCAAAAACGCCATAACTCACATTCTAAACGTCCGATTTGAGTGATTTTTGCGTGAGCTGGTAGCTTAGACTGTACTCAATCCACAGTAAAAAAATCACCACCATCAGACTTAATCCAGGGGCGTAGCAGGCTCAGAAACCCAAGAAAACAGCAAAAATGTGAAATTCAGTTACGTCAAGTAAAACAGTTTTTTCCTATTTTTTGACAGATAAATTAGGTTAAACTGATTTTTTGTAAAATTTGCTAATTTTGACAGTTAAGTCAGGAAAAACTTTTTTTTTTCGATAAATTTGACAGATAAATTAGGTTAAAATTGTTTCTTGACATTTTTTACAGTTACGTCAAGTAAAACTGTTTTTTTCCAATTTTTTGACAGATTAATGAGCCTGAACTGATTTTTTTACACTTTTGTCAATTTTGACAGTCACGTCAAGTAAAATTGATTATTTCTATTTTTTTTTACAATTTTGACATTTTTAGCAATTTCGACAGATGAATTAGGGTAAAATGAATTTTGGACATTTTTTAAAGTTGTGTCAATTTTGACAGTTACGTCAAGTAAAACAGTTTTTTCCTATTTTTTGACAGATAAATTAGGATAAACTGTTTTCTGATGTTTTTCACAATTTTGACAGTTATGCCAAATAAAACATTTTTCTATTTTTTGACATTTTTAACAATTTTGACAAATGAGTTAGGTTAAACTGATTTTTTGTAAAATTTGCCAATTTTGACAGTTACGTCAGGAAAAACTTTATTTTTCGACAAATTTGACAGATAAATTAAGTTAAAATGGTTTCTTGACATTTTTGACAGTTACGTCAAGTAAAACTGCTTTATTTTGTATTTTTTTACAGTCACGTCAAGTAAAATTGATTTTTTCTATTTTTTTTTACAGTTTTGACATTTTTTGCAATTTTGACAGATGAATTAGGTTAAAATGGATTTTTGAAAGTTGTGTCAATTTTGACAGTTACGTCAAGTAAAACAGTTTTTTCCTATTTTTTGACAGATAAATTAGGATAAACTGTTTTCTGATGTTTTTCACAATTTTGACAGTTATGCCAAATAAAACATTTTTCTATTTTTTGACATTTTTAACAATTTTGACAAATGAGTTAGGTTAAACTGATTTTTTGTAAAATTTGCCAATTTTGACAGTTACGTCAGGAAAAACTTTATTTTTCGACAAATTTGACAGATAAATTAAGTTAAAATGGTTTCTTGACATTTTTGACAGTTACGTCAAGTAAAACTGCTTTATTTTGTATTTTTTTACAGTCACGTCAAGTAAAATTGATTTTTTCTATTTTTTTTACAGTTTTGACATTTTTTGCAATTTTGACAGATGAATTAGGTTAAAATGGATTTTTGACATTTTTGAAAGTTGTGTCAATTTTGACAGTTACGTCAAGTAAAATTGTTTTTGTTGATAACAATTCTGTATGTATATGAACACTATATTAGTTTATAAGTCAACTGTCATGTGTGTCATTCAGTTAGAAGTTGAATATATTGCTGTCTTGAGGCTTTCTTAGACATATCTAAAATTGATTTAAAAATTAAGTTTGGTACTTATCCTAATTTTGAATTAAGTACTTACTTTTGCCGGGAAAAAAACTGTAAGGCCCGGTTGTAAAAACTAAGATTAAACTGAGTTCCGTATGAAAACCAAGTTTATCCTAAAAACAGTGATGCAAAACAGCGGTTTACATCTTAAACCTGGTTTTGACCTACGGTTTCAGTAAACCGTCGTTTTTCTTGGATTAGACCTGGCTTAACCTAACTTTTTACAAGTCGTACAGAGGTACTAAATTACGTTTCCTGTTTACTTTCTGAAATGGATCTAGAAAATGAACTTACAGATGATGAAGATTTTCTAGAACTAGTTAATATCTTGCAAGAAGGCGTCGCGTTTTCAGAATAAGGCAAAATCATTTCTTAGAATGGAATGAGCTAACAGTTTTTAATGAGATTTCGTCTATCAAAACAGACATTCAGATTTATTCTTAGCGAAATAGAGCCCTTAATAGCCTTGCCCACACTTAGGTAAGTAAAAGTATTGTCTCGTTACAAAATTACAAAATATAACTAGATATTTTACTCCTAATTTTTCCCATCCTAAAATACCTACACAAGTTACAACATATTTGATTTCTTTTAGCCATCATGCAGTAACTCCAGAAGAAATGTTATTAATGACACTCAGTGGCGGCTCGTAGTAAATTTGAAAGGTAGTGCACAAAACTAGGGGCAATTAGTGAAAATTTTTTTGAGATCACGCCTTTTTATAATTTTGCTCATTTTTTAGTTTTTGAACCAATTTTCATGTTTTGATCAATTTTCATAATTTTGCTCATTTTTTAGTTTTTAAACCAATTTTCATGATTTTAATTAATATTCATAATTTTGCTCTTTTTTTAGTTTTTGAACCAATTTTCATGATTTTTATCAATTTTCATGATTTTGATTAATATTCATAATTTTGCTCATTTTTAGTTTTTGAACCAATTTTCATGTTTTGATCAATTTTCATAATTTTGCTCATTTTTTAGTTTTTAACCCAATTTTCATGATTTTTATCAATTTTCATGATTTTGCTCATTTTTTAGTTTTTGAACCAATTTTCATGATTTGGAACAATTTTCATAATTTTGCTCATTTTTTAGTTTTTGAACCAATTTTCATGATTTTGATCAATTTTCATGATTTTGCTCATTTTTTAGTTTTTAAACCAATTTTCATGATTTTGATTAATATTCATAATTTTGCTCATTTTTAGTTTTTGAACCAATTTTCATGTTTTGATCAATTTTCATAATTTTGCTCATTTTTTAGTTTTTAACCCAATTTTCATGATTTTTATCAATTTTCATGATTTTGCTCATTTTTTTNCGCTNGGANTAGGGTNCNTCCGATNTNATNTNCANGGNTANCTAAGCNNTAGTNTAGGCANNGTNNNNAGTCTAAAGGTGTCGNCTGATAAGANTTTNCGTNTCNCNCTNATCANCAAAAAGTCNGTGCAACGNNGNCACNCAAANNNCGATNCATNNCGCGGNCNGNAANANCCTNGCACCCTGGNGNCTAGGGTTCNNNGTANCGCNGCACTGNTGGTAGTNCACTCGAGTGCACGCNCNGTNTGGTNTGNTAANGCAAGATGAAAGCACCANGCCNGGNTCGGGTNGCNANGTGGCTGACCACAGCANACTGGTTNTCAACGATGACCGANNCTGNTCCACNANCTGAAGNGNGANCTTGATNCNNGATATNTTAGTTNCGNCCTCAACACNNTGNGCNACCNTNANGGANTTCACNGGNAAACNCTCNNAGTCTCCCAGNNNCNCATTNCNCGTTAGNTANCCNCTATNCNNGNNTTCCAGANACCAGNGGCTAACATTAAAAACCTCAAGGAGACTAAAGCTCATTTAGAAAATCAGCTGAAGTTCCAGGCCCAAGTCAATGGGGAACTGAAAACTTTACTGGTGGCTGCCGTGGGGGAAGACTTAGAAAGTAGAGTCCAACACCTCACTGAAGATAAACTGTCATTGGCCAGAGCGCTGCTAAACTCAGCCAATCACTTGACGTCTCACCAAGAACAAACCGAGTGGTTGAGCGGACAATGCGAAGTGTGGCGCAGCAAATTCCTTGCATCAAGTTTGATGGTTGAGGAGCTGGCCAGATGGAAATCAGCCCTAACAAAACGGACCTCCGATCTCCAGGAAGTAGTCAAATTACTTTTGGGTGATAGTTTAAAAATACACCAGCAGATGTCACAACTAGTGCACAATCTATCTCTAACTGTGGCGCAGCTGCAAGGATCATCTCCAACCAATCATTTTGAAGGGGATTTACTGGAATTAAGTTCAAGGGGAGTGAAACTGTCAGAGGACGTAGCGAAAAGCTTAAAACTTTCTATAGGAAAGCCAGAACAACCTAAAAGCCCTAAACATACCCAAACTGAAAAATTGGCTTTAAAAGTGTTGAAAAACCCAGTTAGTTTAACTTCGCAGGACAAGTTATGCAGTGCTCTAGTTGGAGCGGCTCATTCCTTAACGGGGGACCAAAAGTTCTTGCAGAATCCTTATCTGCATCCATGTTGCTCTCATTGTAAAGGGGATGTTCATGAAATTTGATGATACTGTGACGGGGAATAAAGAAATTTACATTACAATTTTATATCAAACAGTGTAGTTAAAATAATAAAGAATTCTAGGAAGTTTACAGAATCAGATAAATTTAGTTATGGCTAGTGTTAAGTAAAAATGTAGAAGAATGTTCTGGGATAACTGGAAACATATTGGATGCCTAAGATTCTTGTATCAAAAATCTAGTAAAATAAGTACAGGATGATCTTTGTTTAAAAAAAAAACGATGTTGCTCTTATTATTTTACACCATATTGTACTATTTCTTTGTTGATGCTTGTAAAGTTGCTGAAAAAACACTGAAAACTAAATCTGGTTTGTATCGACTATATTAAAATCGCAGTCACTTGAGTGAGTCACATTTTATTTTAATTAGCTAATTTGTAGCATCCTCTTTATACCATATGTGCTGAATTACATTAAATAATGTCTGCTAGGAATGGGCAATCGAAATGTTTTTAGATACCAACCGTTTCCAAATCTGGATAATATTGAAAAACAAGTTATGCAGGAAAATTCAACCCGCAACATTAAATTTGACTTTAAGGTTCCTTAACTAGACAGGAGGTGATAAGTTTGTCGTAAACTTTCGATCGTTATAGTTTTCCAAACCATCACGTGATCCATTTATTTGCAAGATGTGGTCACGAAAATTCGGTTATTTGTCTGGATCCACCAGCACTAGCAGCTTTCCTCTAATAGTTTGTTTGACCTCTTTTAACAGAGTGTTTTGTCGACGCAAATGACTGCCTTATTTGATGGACATGGTGTAGGACTTTAATATGTCAAAGGGGGCTTCAAATTTGGTTCACTCTGTATGCATTTTTAAACTTTAGTTTTAACATCTTAACTTTTAAACAAAACTTAATATATTGTCACGTTTAATTTATGAGCCCTTCTGGGTTCACCAATTAAACTGACTCGCGACGATAAACGTCGCGCCGGGATCTCAGTTTTAGGGATGGAATTAAAACACTGAGTTTTCCTTGTATAACACTTAAATCTATTAACTACGGTATACACAAATGGATGCACAATACGGTTGTAAATAAAAGGTTGACAATTAACAATTGTACTTACATAATCATAGCTAAGGACTTAGCTTTTCCTGGCAATGGCTTGGTCACTTCGCGTTTAAACAACTTTGGAGAACTGACTAATTAACTTAATCTTTTCCCGAGGAGAGTCGACATTACGACTTCTCGGGTCAGCTGGTCACACTACCGTTGATCGGTTCACACTTATCCTATACTGCTAAAATCGGCGTATTTTATACCCGATTGATCGGCTGACGCAGTTTGTTATTGTCGCTTGTTTTTCACATTTCTGCAAAGCAGGTGGTGGTGATTCATCACCGATACGGTGCACTCGGAGGATGACACACTCGGTGCAACGTGATGCGACCTTGCCTCGTGCGCTTAACATTTCGCAATCCTCGATGTTTTTTAAGTTAATCAGTCCATCTTTTCAATCAATGGATTTTCCATTCGTGACATATGCCTCCGCCCCAGAAAAACTGGTCCCCAGTTTTATATGAATAATAATAAAAACTTTAAACAATAGAAAAAAAACATATCGTTAACATAAATTTAAAAATTACATGTGTACATACCAAGGTATTATGATAAATGGTTAGTAGGTTTACATATGTGAGTATTTCATAGTACTCAGTTAAGCTTACAATCATGTCTTAATAATAAGTTAGTACTTATTCTAACAAAAATCTTTCCTCTCCTGTAAGTATACATAAACAATATCATGCACTTTTATCTATCCTAAATCTATTCGGTTCCGGCAATGGCAGAACAGCAAAAATATTGTAACACTGAGAAAAGTTCAATAGAGGCTTAGTCCTATGAGCCAAACTTCGCACCTCACATCACTGAACACCATTGTGATCACTGTTCCATAAATGTTTGTGGTGTGGGTCGATTATTCAATCGATGATTCAGCTAGCTTGGACCTTCGTATCAACGTACAGGCCCATCGTGAGTTCCAATAACAATAATGGCTCATCATAGTCTCTTTCCTTCTTACATAGTCCTCAGTGTTACATGAAATATAAGACAAAAGGTTAGTATTTGCTACTTAAGGCTTAATAACAACAGATAATAATATACAATATTACGCGCATATTTCTTTTATATCTCAATTAAATCAATAACTTTTAACCGAGTGAATTTTATTCACTGGTATACTTCGAACCGATTGCAATAACTTTTGCATATGTTTAACTAATGTCCCAATTTCCATATCAACTAAATTGCTGTAAAAACTGGAACATTAACATTCTAATTTTATTTCAAATCCGTGCGGAGAAATAAAATGAGAGAACTAGATTGACGATAACGTTTGATTGATTCTCCCCTAGATTATCTGTAAACAAAAAAAAGTAAATTATCAAAACGTAAACACAAAATAAAATTTATGGTCGTCCAACGACCCCATGGTCTGAAATGCACCTAAGTGGTGTAAGCAACCTATACTCGGTTCATTTCGCTTTGGCAGCGGTTTTGACGTAGGTCAGGGTAACGCTTGTATCAGCGTGCGGTCGCATATTATTGATGCATTTGTTTCGACCTAATACATTATGCTGGTATTCAAAAATATCCAACACTAAAATAAAACGAAAACTCGTTATTTTAATCTGTCTATCCCCCCATTATCACATACCCCTGACATTTATATTTATTCAAGTATTTACTTGTTAGGCACCTACGGCATTTTCCGATATATTTAACGTCCCTCGTATTTTTTGTTTAAGTATGCCATTTTAATTATAGCATTTTCCTCATTGTAGGCAAATAACTTGTAACACGCGCGCTTAGATAATCATTTTACACACTTTTGGTGTAACTGCGGAGAATTAGACTAATATCCGTTCGTGAATCTTTCAATTGGCCATTAAATTCAGACGCGGATAAGAGAATAAAAATCCCTGAGCTCAGTAACTTCAAACTTAGGTACAACTCGGTATGTGAAGTTAGTACCCAACAAACGTAATATTTCCACTTCAACAAAATTATTACTTTGTATACAAAGTGTTACAATCTTTATGTCAGTTAGGGATAGACGGTGCCTGATTATCGTTTATTTATTTCACTTATACAGCACTGCATTCACAGCAGTTTTGTCATTTTATGGACGAAGCGGTCCTTCATTTTTTCGTCTCCAGTCACTTTCTCTGTGAGCGTGAGTGACTGAAGTTGTTTTCACTGCAGCGAAATTTTCGTTTTTTGTTTTTCCAGTTTAGTTTGGTTAAATAGTCATGGGCGGTAAGTTGATCTGTGCTCTTTAGCTCATTACTCGTAGGGTATGTAACCTCACGTTTTTTTTTTTTTTTTTTTTATTTCATAGACAATTCACCCCCACGCTTCACCCCAACTCCGGACAGTGCGCGCGTGGGTGGCGTATCGCCGCCCTACGTGTCTTGGGCTGCCGTTGCAGCTCGTATGACAGGACGGGACTCTCAACTCAGCAACCCGTGGGGGTTCCCTGACCCGTCTCCTGCCCCGTCGAGGCCAGCGACACCCCCGGCTCAAGCCGAGGAGCCCACTCTAGAAAACGGGACTGCCCCGCAGCCCGCTCCAGAAAACGGGACTGCCCCGCAGCCCGCTCCAGAAAACGGGACTGCCCTGCAGCCCGCTGACAAAAAGGCTCCTGCCCCTGGGCATGGGGCCACTATAATCATCAGTGGTGCCAATTGCACCATCAATTTTAATTACTTTTAAGTTTGGTTTTTTTTTTTTTTTTTTTATATATATTTTAATAATTAATTACTTTAAATATTAATTACTATATTATTAGTATTAATATACTATTTTATATTATTTTATATTACATAACATTTTAATATACTTTTCAAAGTTGTCTCTTTCGTATGTTTTTCTCACCTTGTCCTCTTATAAAGGCGTGCATTCTGGGGTCCAGGGATCATAATAGGGTAATATTCTGCTTACGTGCACAACTTCTCTTTTTGCTTTATCTGATCTGCCCTTCTGTATCTCATAGTCCACGTCTGACTTTTTTCGTCTTATATAATAAGGTCCGAACCACCTAAGCAGTAATTTTTCACTTTTCCCAACTTTCCTTATCGGGGTGAAAACTTTCACTTGGTCACCCTCATTAAACTCCATATGCCGATGTTTACAATCATAACGAAGTTTATCTATGTTTTGTCGTCTTTTTATGTTTTCAGCAGCAAAATTACGTATTGCCAGACTAGTTTCCCTAATTTGATTGCTATCAAGAGATTCAGTATGCGGCATAATGTTCGCTTCAGTTGGTAAAACAGGTTCTCGTCCATATACTAACATAAAGGGCGAGAACTGCGTGCTGTCTTGTTTCGCTGAATTATAGGCAAAAGTTACATGTGGTAAGTATTGGTCCCAATTTGACTGATTTGTGTTGGTGTACATTGCCAACATATTTGCAAGAGTCTTATTAAATCGCTCCGTAAGACCATTTGTTGCTGGGTGATATGCCGTTGTAAATTGACTTGTAGTGCCCATTTCTTTCAATAGATTTGTCACCAATTCTGATTGAAACACTTTTCCTCTGTCACTTAATAACTCCTTAGGCGCTCCATGTCTCGTAATTATTTTTTCCAAAATAAATTTTGCTACGGGCCCTGCTTTTCCACTCGGTAACGCCTCCGTTTCTGCCCAACGTGTTGCATAGTCTGTTGCTACCACTATCATGGTTTTACCATTGCCACTTCGGCGGAAAGGGCCTAAAAGGTCAATTCCCACCTTTTCAAATGGTGTTCCGACAGGAATTGGGTGTAAAAATCCTATCGGCTTCTGATTTTGCTGACCTTTCCTAGCTTGACAATCTTGACAACCCTTAACAAATTTCTCAACATCTTTTTGCAACCCTTGCCAATAATATCGTTGCTTAATTTTTGATAGTGTTTTTGCTATTCCTAAATGACCACTCAGCGGTTCCGAATGGTGAGAATACAAAATTTCTCCCACTAACTGTTGCGGTATTACTAATAGCTTATCTCGACCCAAATCATTCGGATTTACTCGGTATAAAATTCCTGATTCAATCCTGAAGTTTTTTGCCTGCTTACGTAAACCAATTGTAGCATTTTCTGGGTTCTTGATTGTCATTATTATTTGGAAAATTTTTTCATCTTTCTTCTGTAACTCCTCAATATTACGAGTATCCAAAATAAATGTTGGTATTTCTTCAACATCGTGTTTATCCGTATCTGGTTGCAGTACCGGATATCTACTTACACAGTCAGCGTCTTTGTGCGCAATCCCTGATTTATGGCACACCGTGTAATCAAATTCTGACAGTTTTAACGACCACCTGGCTAAACGACCTGTGGCATCTTTCAATGTTTTTAGCCAACACAAAGCATGATGATCAGTTACGATTTTTACAGGTTTACCATAAATAAAGTGTCTTAAGTATGAAAGTGCCCATATAACCGCTAATCCTTCTAATTCAGTTATGGAATAATTTTTCTCCGCTTTGCTAAGACTTCTGCTTGCGTAAGCAATAGGGTGTAACTTATGTTCTGTGTCTTCCTGCAATAATATAGCTCCTAGTCCATCTTTACATGCATCTACCCTTAATTCACACCCCTTGTTTGGCTGAAAATGTGCCAACACCGGTTCACTAATCAATTTCTGTTTTAGTGTTTTAAACGCTATGTCATGTATGTCCTGCCAATCAAATTTACTCTGCTTCTTTGTCAGATCATGTAAGGGGCGTGCAATTTTTGCAAAATTTTCTATAAACTTCCGGTAGTAGTTACAAAGTCCTAAAAAGCTTTGTACACCTTTTACATTTTTTGGCCTTGGAAAATTTTCAATTGAAATTAATTTTGATTTATCAGGAAAAATTCCATCTGTTGAAATTGTATAACCAAGAATATCAATTTTTCTTTTAAGATATTCACATTTTTTAGGTTTTAACGTCAGGCCTGCACTTCGAAGTCTATCGAAAACTTTACGTAATTTTTCCAAATGTTCATCTATTGTTTCAGAAAAAATTATAATGTCGTCCATGTAAATTAAAACTTCTTTCCATTTTAAGTCTCTAAACACTACATCCCCTAACTGTTGGAATGTTGCCGGGGCATTGCACAATCCAAAAGGCATTACATTAAATTCCCATAATCCATGACCTGGCGCCGCAAAGGCAGTAAGTGGCTTACTTTCTTCCTTTACTTTGACTTGCCAATAACCTGAATACATGTCTAACGATGAGAAATACTGGGCGTTTCCTAAGTAAGTCAAAATATCTTCAATATTAGATCCTGACCACGAATTTTTTACTGTTACATTGTTCAACTTGCGATAATCAACACAAAATCGCGTCTCTCCAGACTTTTTCTTTACTAATACGACGGGACTTGCCCAGGGCGAGTTACTTTGTCTTATTATATCGTACTGTTCCATTTCCCTTATTTGCTTATCTATTATTTCTCTTTCTTTTTGTGCTACTCTGTAAGGTTTTTGTTTTATGGGTTTAACATTTCCTACGTCAATTTCGTGTTCAATTACATCTGTTCTCCCCATATATTTTGGTGTTTTTGAAAAAACGTCTCTATACTCCGCAAGTAGGGTTCGCAATTTATTCTGTAATCCTAAGTTTGCTATATTACTTAGATTATGGTCATTCATGGTAATTATTTCTTCATCATTTTCGGTTTCATTAATACAACAAACTGGAATTTTTGTCATGTCCGTTTTAATCGTTTTCTCGAGATTACCAATCGTGGAATTCTTTATTACAAAAATTCTACGATGACCGACATTTTTAAGCTTAATATAAAAATGTCCATTTTGCAAAAACGGTAATCCTACGCAAATAAGACCTCTCGGTCGTAAAAAACTATCTTTCTCAATGAAACAATATTCCGCTAAGTCAGACGGTTGTAGGTTCAAGTTCAATCGGGTAACTATATCATTCCCGGGTTTCAACACGTAATCGCCGGCGACGGTAATTTTCAGGGAATTTACTGTTGGCTCGTTTGCTATGTTTACGAACAAATCTTGCTGTGGATTGCATTCTTCAGCTGAATCATAATCCCCAAAATTTATGATCAATTTGTCCGAACCATGCTGCAATGTCACTTTATTGTTATTATAGTCAATGACTGACTTTGTCGTCGTCAAAAAGTTATGTCCCAAAATTAGAGCTTTGGACAAATTTTTAACCACTAATGCTTCAACGCATATCTCTTTATTATTTATTTCAATCGTCACTTGTGAATTTCCAATAGGTGTAAGAGGGTAACTGCCTGCCGTTATTAATTCAACATCATTTTCCAAAGAATACATGTTATTAATATAATTTAAATCAACAATATTTTTACACGCTCCAGTGTCTAGAACGACATTTACATTTTCTTGATTATTTACTTTTAAACGCACATACAATAACCCTCCTTTGACGCCCTTTGATGACAGGTGGACAATCTCGTTAGGGCTTCCTATTGACGAAATTGTCCTCTTTCGTTTGGGTTTTGATATACCCGATCATTTCGACGATTATCTGGATTATTTCTGGAATTGTTTGCATTCCAGTTGCATGATGCATGCCCTATTCTTTTGCAATTAATGCATCTAATGCGTCCATCGTGTGTTCTTGTATTAGGTAAATAGTTGTTACCTTGATTTCGGTAAGGTGCTCTGTTTCCATAATTAGGACCTCTGTACTCATTATTTCTATTCCCTTGCACATTCCGATTTTGGTAATATGGCCGTTGACCGCCATTATTTGAACCACTATTAACGGTATTGTTCCTTGGTGGCATATTTCTTGTAAAATTTCCACGATAATTGACAAAATTCCTGTTCGGACCGTTACTGGCGACATTCCTGTTATCCACGAAATTTCTCCCTGTGTTATTACTATTATAATAGACTCGATTTCTATTTTGATTGCCATCTCTGCGTGGAAAATTTGTTGTATTTCCCGGTCCGCTCCTGATTATTTGATTCTCGTTATTTAACGCATCGGACACGGAAAGCAGTGCCGTATCACGTGTCATCTGATTTACCAGGGTTCTCTCTTTAATGTCACTCAGCTTTAACACTAGCTGTTTTAAGTCATTAAAATTTTGATTACCTGAACTCAGCAAGTAATACATTTCATAGTAGGATGGGTGTAAACCATTTTCAAAATGGTCCCTAAACGTGTCAAAAGACATGGTCGGGTCAATTTCTGTTGCCAACGCCAGTAAATCAAAATAATATTTTTTAACATCCTCATTGTCTTGATGTTTTCGTGTATTTAGTCGAAACTTTAACTTTCTCAGTGGCTGTTCACCAGAAAATTCTTTTAAAAAGTCCGTTTTTATATTTGTCCACGTTTTTGCCTGGTTTGCCGGTTCGTTAATATAACCATCAAACCAAGTCTGAGCCGGGCCTTCCAAGAAATTTGCTAAGTAGGAAATTTTGTGGTTTTCCGACCAGCTGTTTGCAATCGCTGCTTTTTCATATTTATTCACAAAAATAATAGGAGAGTCAATCGATGGGTTAAATGTAGGTGGGCATGTAAACTTTGGTGTAGCTGGAGTTTTTGGCTCAGCCAAAGCTACCTGCAAAGTCATGTTAGCCATTGCTGCAGTATTGTTAGGACGTATTACACTGTTTCTCTCTTGAATTACAGGGGGTGGGCAAGGATTATTACAACCTTGTAATAAATCTGCGGGGCGGGATAAGGTAGGCTCTGGCACTACCACTTCTCTCTGCTCTGGCACTACCACTTCTAAGGGACTTTCTTGCCAAGACTCTTCTGATTCTCGCGGTTTAGGCGGAGTCCTACTCAATGAAGCTCTTGGCTTAAAAAACTGTTCTGGAGATCGTGAACCTGCTTTGGAATCTCTAGCTTTCTGAACTCGGGAAGTTTTGGTTGTTTGAATTCGCGGGGTTTCAATTTGGGCACTTACGACAGTTCTTTCGAAAGGGCTCTCGTCCTCACTACTTGTTACACTGACAATAGAAGTTGTTCTGTCAACTCCTGGGGCACCTGCAGAAGCAGAGGAACCGACAGTTGAGCTATGATGCGCGGGTTTAAACTCTCTCAACTCTTTTAAGACTTTTTCGGGGTTTTTTCCTTGGGCTAGTGCTTGTTGCAAAACAAATTTTTCTTTGTCTGATACACTTTGAGCTCTACTGCGAGTTCGTACTCGTGATTTGTCACTTGGTTCACTCATGTAAAATTTAATACGAAATATTTGGCAGTATTTTGAATTATTCTGATTTTTCAAGTTTTCAGACAAAATTTAAACGATTTTTCTTTTTTAAACAATTTGATTATTCCTAGCAATTTCCTTGCGAATTTGCTTGTTCATCAAACTAATAATTTTTTTGACGCTAAAATACACTAGCATTAACACCCCCATGCACAGAAAAATAATAATTAAAATTTCCTTTGCCGACCATGAATTATCTTTTTCTGAATTATTTGATACACCTCCACTGTTCCCTGCTTGGGAAATAATAATTTCTTCCTCTTTTGAAGATGTACCACCCATATTAAACCAAAATTTTGTCAAATAAGCGCTTTAATAGCAAAGGAAATCCCCAAAAAATCACTAAATAAATCAACGTCACTATCCCTAATAAATAATACCTAAAATTTCGGTATCATACCCCAAAAAATAAAATAAAAATAAAAAACTCAATTATTGTTTTTTATCCATCCCAAAACAGACCGGCGCCTCCACCAAATGTCACGTTTAATTTATGAGCCCTTCTGGGTTCACCAATTAAACTGACTCGCGACGATAAACGTCGCGCCGGGATCTCAGTTTTAGGGATGGAATTAAAACACTGAGTTTTCCTTGTATAACACTTAAATCTATTAACTACGGTATACACAAATGGATGCACAATACGGTTGTAAATAAAAGGTTGACAATTAACAATTGTACTTACATAATCATAGCTAAGGACTTAGCTTTTCCTGGCAATGGCTTGGTCACTTTGCGTTTAAACAATTTTGGAGAACTGACTAATTAACTTAATCTTTTCCCGAGGAGAGTCGACATTACGACTTCTCGGGTCAGCTGGTCACACTACCGTTGATCGGTTCACACTTATCCTATACTGCTAAAATCGGCGTATTTTATACCCGATTGATCGGCTGACGCAGTTTGTTATTGTCGCTTGTTTTTCACATTTCTGCAAAGCAGGTGGTGGTGATTCATCACCGATACGGTGCACTCGGAGGATGACACACTCGGTGCAACGTGATGCGACCTTGCCTCGTGCGCTTAACATTTCGCAATCCTCGATGTTTTTTAAGTTAATCAGTCCATCTTTTCAATCAATGGATTTTCCATTCGTGACAATATTAAATATTTAATAAAGATTACTGTGGGGGCATCCCTGAACGATTTTATCAAACTTTTAGCTTTAAATTCTGGGTAAAAGTTTTAAGCTTAATTATCAAATATTCGTAATGTAAACTACATTATCATGTTCTCCGACAAGCCTAAAGCAGTAATTTTAGTTTGATTCCTGAAAAACGTTGTCCGCCAGTTTCTTATCCTACAAATAGATTTGGTGAGTTATTTAGTAATAATTCTACTAGTTTGATGTTTTAGAACTTTATAATTAGCAATAAGTATTATTTAACCACCAAAAAATATTATTTTTGTTATATTATATTTAAAACAAAAACAACAAAGTCAAACTCTCCCTTAGGGTACTACAATTTACTTATTTTTGGAGGCGATATTGCAATGTTGCAAATCATGTCATATATGGGCGCTTTGGGCGCACAAAAAGCGCTTTAAGCGTTTCTCTAAACATGCTTTATACTTACACTTGGCAACACTGTCCAGACTCAGTTTTTCAAAAGTATACAATAAATTTCTAGTTTAGATAACTAGAAATTTATTGTATAGTTTTAAGTGTATAATAAGATTATTTAGCAATCTATGTATACATTTATTGCGCTAGTGCATTTACAGTGAACGCAGTTAACCAACGTATTTGTTATACAACTTGCCAATAAATAAAACAGTTGGCACTGAAAACTGCAAGCAAAAGTAAGTAGGTACAGTAATTGAATTTTCAAAAGTTATACTTTTTCCTAGTTCCTTTATCACATGCTGATATTTTTAGCTTTGTTGACACTTTTCTCAGGTTTCTGTTAAAATTAACACAAAAAGTTTGACTTTTAGGCTATTAGCGATACAACTTTTTAAATCTAAGTTAGATTTAAAAAGACAGACTACAAGCTACGTTCTGGAATTTTAAACTACTCAGCTGTAAATAAACAATTGAATGAAAATGAGAATTTTTTTCTGTCTATTATAAGCATTCACATACATTTTATGGCTTAAAACTGTTGAGTCTAAAGTCCCATAACCAAACTTGCAATAAGAAACGTTTTGCATGGTATTAGAAATGATTATTGTTTAAACAACCCACTAGTCTGACCCACTAATCGACGATCGTTTTAACGCAAACTTAAATAACTTAGTTAAATTTCAAGTCCTCACCGATTCGATGACCGTACTGGAAGTAGAATTTCAGGTTGTGTCATGTTTTTTAATTGGTTTTGCCTAAAACAGATTGATAATTGTAGTCGTTTGCTTATGAGGTATGGCAACACTGCTTTGTAAATGTCATGTCAATTGCGGACTGACAGAGAAATGTCATTACTGTCATTGGGGGGGATAGATTTTAGAATTTTAACCACACTTATGTCTTTAGGAGTTTTACGGTTTGGTGCAATTTCAATAATTATTATGATTAAATCCAACTAAAATTAATTCATCTCGTTATTAATTCGGCCATCATAGACCCCCCACATAATGTGTTTTTTTTTCGTTACAGACGTGGCCAGTGTTGACCTGCGTGCGAAAAAACGGCTTTTGCATGGGATAGTTGCAGGTTGGTTTTTTAGATATTTTTAAATGAGTTGCGGTTGCAGCCAAAAGTATTTTTCAGCTTGAAGTTATTTCAATATAAAAAAGCGACAAAAACTTTTAGCATACGAGTAAGTTATGAAACTATACCGAAACATAACCTTATTTGCTACAATGTAAACAATAAACGTTAAAAACAGGTTGCAAATTAAGATCGCAACGCCCTCTGGAACTAATCTCTGCTACAGCATCTAGAAGTTCAAATTTTGACACTGTTTTTCTAACTGACTATACTCGATTTTTTAGTGTTTTTTTAGACTATTGGATAGGAAATTTAATGAGGATTCCAAAAATGTGCTTAAAACTGTCATTTTCACACCACAAATGGGTTTTACAGGCGATTTTGTCCTTGACTGTCCTTTCAAACTATGTTTCTGTTAGTTCAAATTTTGACACTGTTTTTCTCTCTGACTGTACTCAATTTGGTAGTGTTTTTTTAGGTTAGTGGATAGGAAATTTAATAAGGATTCCAAAAATGTGCTTAAAACTGTCATTTTCACACTACAAGTGGGTTTTACAGGCGATTTTGTCCTTGACTGTCCTTTCAAACTATGTTTCTGTTAGTTCAAACTTTGACACTGTTTTTCTCTCTGACTGTACTCAATTTGGTAGTGTTTTTTTTAGGTTAGTAGATAGGAAATTTAATGAGGATTCCAAAAATGTGCTTAAAACTGTCATTTTCTCACTCCAAGTGAGTTTAACAGACGATTTTGTCGCTGACTGTGTTTTCAAACTTTGGCAGCACTTTTCTCCCTGACTGTACCGAATTTAGTGATATTTTTTTAGGCTATTGGATAGGAAATTTAATAAGGATTCCAAAAATGTGCTTAAAACTGTCATTTTCACACTACAAGTGGGTTTTACAGGCGATTTTGTCCTTGACTGTCCTTTCAAACTATGTTTCTGTTAGTTCAAATTTTGACACTGTTTTTTCTCTCTGACTGTACTCAATTTGGTAGTGTTTTTTTAGGTTAGTGGATAGGAAATTTAATGAGGATTCCAAAAATGTGCTTAAAACTGTCATTTTCACACCACAAATGGGTTTTACAGGCGATTTTGTCCTTGACTGTCCTTTCAAACTGTGTTTCTAACAATTCAAACTTTGACACCATTTTTCACCATGACTGTACGATATGTTTTTTTTTTTTTTTTTTTTGCTATTGAATAGGAAATTTAATGAGGATTCCAAAAATGTACTTAAATCAAACATTTTCTGACTAGAAGTGGGTTTTACCAGCGATTTTGTCCCTGACTGTCCTTCCGAATTGTGTTTCTTTTAGTTCAAAATTTGACACTGCTTTTCTCCCAGACTGTACCACATTTTATACGGTTTTTCCAAGTAACTGAATAGGAAATTTAACGAGGATTCCAAAAATGTGGATAAAACTGTCATTTTCTCACTCCAAGTGAGTTTAACAGACGATTTTGTCGCTGACTGTGTTTTCAAATTTTGGCAGCACTTTTCTCCCTGACTGTACCGAATTTAGTGATATTTTTTTAGGCTATTGGATAGGAAATTTAATAAGGATTCCAAAAATGTGCTTAAAACTGTCATTTTCACACTACAAGTGGGTTTTACAGGCGATTTTGTCCTTGACTGTCCTTTCAAACTATGTTTCTGTTAGTTCAAATTTTGACACTGTTTTTCTCTCTGACTGTACTCAATTTGGTAGTGTTTTTTTAGGTTAGTGGATAGGAAATTTAATAAGGATTCCAAAAATGTGCTTAAAACTGTCATTTTCACACTACAAGTGGGTTTTACAGGCGATTTTGTCCTTGACTGTCCTTTCAAACTATGTTTCTGTTAGTTCAAACTTGACACTGTTTTTCTCTCTGACTGTACTCAATTTGGTAGTGTTTTTTTAGGTTAGTAGATAGGAAATTTAATGAGGATTCCAAAAATGTGCTTAAAACTGTCATTTTCTCACTCCAAGTGAGTTTAACAGACGATTTTGTCGCTGACTGTGTTTTCAAACTTTGGCAGCACTTTTCTCCCTGACTGTACCGAATTTAGTGATATTTTTTAGGCTATTGGATAGGAAATTTAATAAGGATTCCAAAAATGTGCTTAAAACTGTCATTTTCACACTACAAGTGGGTTTTACAGGCGATTTTGTCCTTGACTGTCCTTTCAAACTATGTTTCTGTTAGTTCAAATTTTGACACTGTTTTTCTCTCTGACTGTACTCAATTTGGTAGTGTTTTTTTAGGTTAGTGGATAGGAAATTTAATGAGGATTCCAAAAATGTGCTTAAAACTGTCATTTTCACACCACAAATGGGTTTTACAGGCGATTTTGTCCTTGACTGTCCTTTCAAACTGTGTTTCTAACAATTCAAACTTTGACACCATTTTTCACCATGACTGTACCGATATGTTTTTTTTTGTTTTTTTTTTTGGCTATTGAATAGGAAATTTAATGAGGATTCCAGAAATGTACTTAAATCAAACATCCGACAACCATTTTCTGACTAGAAGTGGGTTTTACCAGCGATTTTGTCCCTGACTGTCCTTCCGAATTGTGTTTCTTTTAGTTCAAAATTTGACACTGCTTTTCTCCCAGACTGTACCACATTTTATACGGTTTTTCCAAGTAACTGAATAGGAAATTTAACGAGGATTCCAAAAATGTGGATAAAACTGTCATTTTCTCACTCCAAGTGAGTTTAACAGACGATTTTGTCGCTGACTGTGTTTTCAAATTTTGGCAGCACTTTTCTCCCTGACTGTACCGAATTTAGTGATATTTTTTTAGGCTATTGGATAGGAAATTTAATAAGGATTCCAAAAATGTGCTTAAAACTGTCATTTTCACACTACAAGTGGGTTTTACAGGCGATTTTGTCCTTGACTGTCCTTTCAAACTATGTTTCTGTTAGTTCAAATTTTGACACTGTTTTTCTCTCTGACTGTACTCAATTTGGTAGTGTTTTTTTAGGTTAGTGGATAGGAAATTTAATGAGGATTCCAAAAATGTGCTTAAAACTGTCATTTTCACACTACAAGTGGGTTTTACAGGCGATTTTGTCCTTGACTGTCCTTTCAAACTATGTTTCTGTTAGTTCAAACTTTGACACTGTTTTTCTCTCTGACTGTACTCAATTTGGTAGTGTTTTTTTAGGTTAGTAGATAGGAAATTTAATGAGGATTCTAAAAATGTGCTTAAAACTGTCATTTTCTCACTCCAAGTGAGTTTAACAGACGATTTTGTCGCTGACTGTGTTTTCAAACTTTGGCAGCACTTTTCTCCCTGACTGTACCGAATTTAGTGATATTTTTTTAGGCTATTGGATAGGAAATTTAATAAGGATTCCAAAAATGTGCTTAAAACTGTCATTTTCACACTACAAGTGGGTTTTACAGGCGATTTTGTCCTTGACTGTCCTTTCAAACTATGTTTCTGTTAGTTCAAATTTTGACACTGTTTTTCTCTCTGACTGTACTCAATTTGGTAGTGTTTTTTTAGGTTAGTGGATAGGAAATTTAATGAGGATTCCAAAAATGTGCTTAAAACTGTCATTTTCACACCACAAATGGGTTTTACAGGCGATTTTGTCCTTGACTGTCCTTTCAAACTGTGTTTCTAACAATTCAAACTTTGACACCATTTTTCACCATGACTGTACCGATATGTTTTTTTGTTTTTTTTTTGGCTATTGAATAGGAAATTTAATGAGGATTCCAGAAATGTACTTAAATCAAACATTTTCTGACTAGAAGTGGGTTTTACCAGCGATTTTGTCCCTGACTGTCCTTCCGAATTGTGTTTCTTTTAGTTCAAAATTTGACACTGCTTTTCTCCCAGACTGTACCACATTTTATACGGTTTTTCCAAGTAACTGAATAGGAAATTTAACGAGGATTCCAAAAATGTGGATAAAACTGTAATTTTCTCACTCCAAGTGAGTTTAACAGACGATTTTGTCGCTGACTGTTTTTTCAAACTGTGTTTCTGACAGTTCAAACATTGACAGCTCTTTTCTCTCTGACTGTACCGAATACCTATTGTTTTCATTCGGTTGGCAATCATTCATTTCATGTGAACCAAGCTTAAGGTTTTGAGGTCGGCGAATTCCTGTCTACCAATGTACCAATGCAAAATCTTTCATTATACCTTCTTCTCTAGTATAAAACAATAAGGCAATTCAAGATTTTAGCAATAAAAACTTAATCCTTAATACAATTTAACAAATGTTCAAAATGACCTCCATTTGTGTAAAATCACATTGAGGAAAAAGTTACTAATTGAGTTTTTATTGAAAGTTATTTTAGCTGAACGCTTACAATACAACTACCTCAAGTTATTTGTACTTTTTTGAAAAAGAAAAATAAGTTTTAGTTTAGAGTTAAATATAGAGTGTCTCAAAAAAGTTACGGCGTTTGATTATTCGCTCTATAAGATCTTCTCTAGCCAAATTTTGAGGCAATAAGCTTATTATTAAAAAAAAATACATCTCGACCTCCTGGACGACCTTGGTATGAAAGCTGGTCTTCAGCATACCAACAGCAACCTGGCTAATCATTGATGAAAACACAGGACTCAGTCCTAACGTAACAAGAAGATTTACGAAAAACTAAATTATACTTTTCACACTCTGTATTTCTTTTTTCTCTGTATTCATTTGGGTTATATGAAACCCTTAAAAGAACATTGTGGTAGCATTTTTTCCGGACATTTTAGGCCAACCTTGTATATTTTCAATAAACTAGTCCAGTGGTGTACTTGCATATTATTAGCCGTAATTTTTGGCAAGGCCGAGAATCTTAATCTAAAGAAATCAGGATTTGAGGTGGTTTGTATCTAGACGTCTTGTGAGTGAGTAGCCTAACATTTCTAAATTGGCCCAGGATAGCGGTGTCATCTGCATATCTGTATTATAGGAACGTTTTATGGGTGAAAACACGTGACCTTTTCGATTTTAACTTCTGCTTGTGCCAGCTACGACGTTGTCAGTTAGTATGCATTTAGGATGTTGCCAATCTCTTATCGGCATTAGTAAACTTTTCGTAATTGATTGGTGCAGATTGTGTTCTACCATTCTATACAAACAAATACAATATTTGCACTGTCTGTACTAATTTACTATCAAAACGGTTTTATGACTCAACTTTTGTTAATAAACTTTCAAGAATTCACATGAAAAAATGGCGTTAGTTGATAATACAAAACATAAACATTCTTTAATCATACTATTTGTATATCACAGATGGTTTCGATTTCAACCACATTGCACTTCAGCTGAAGCCTGAGGAAATAATGACAGAGGTCTGAGTCAGTACTGATCGCCTTGAATCGAATCAGGATGTTATTGTGGTCATTGGTGGTGATTGCTTGCGTCAGTGGATCCTTAGCTGCCCTTGAAGGACCAAACGTTTGTGTACGACAGGAATCGTAAGTATTTTCTTATTATGTTAGAACTTAACAAATAAAATGCAAATTCTGTTTAACCAACCAGAAAACGCTGGTAAATCGATCATGTGCTACTTACTCTTTATGTGCTTATTTTGCCATTATTCTGTTAAAAATGTGTCATATGATTCAGTGTGCAGTTTATTGGAAAACATATCCAACCAACCGAAGACCTAGTTGACCATCACGTTCTCCAGATCTTTCTCCGTTAGATTAGTTTTACTATTTTTATTCTACATTTACAAGAAACTATGAAAGAGATTTGTAACGTTTTTCCTCAGTGAAGAAAAAAATATCTCAATTTGGTGTATAGTAACTAACATTAAATCAACTTCAATCAAACCGTCATATGGTTGCTCGACAAAAGTTTCAGTGAGCCTACTTTCTTCTTCTACTACTCTTCTTCGGCAATTCAAAATTACTATGAGCTGATCAGCTCTCTTTTTCTATTAATAAGGCGGATAAGTGACTAATTGTAAAACTTCCTTACTAATTTTAAAACAAAACCAGTGTGCGATAACCTCTAAAGTTACAATATCATTTTTCCACAGGAAATGGTTAATAATTTAAGAATATAACTAGATAACTATTTTTTATACTGGAATTTCAATTTAAGTTAATGCGAACAATTATTAACGAAGACATTAGTAACACTACAATTAAATGTGTAATTTCAAGCTTGCTGATTCAACAAAATCGAAATGACTGTATTTAGTAACCTTGATCACCTGAGTAGTGGTTACTTATAGTAGTCTAAAGGTCCACGTATTGTGTATAGTGTTTTAAATAGGGAAACAAAACAGACAATGGATCAAATAAATCAATTATATACAATGCGACAATTTACACAACAGCTGTTGCGCTATTTGTCAGGAATTTCAGTCATCAATCGATTTTTTTTTAAATTCACTTAAATAGTATTATTTAAGTTACAAAGAAATGCAGGAAATGCCACTCAAGTTAAAGTTTTGACTGCTTAAACGTATCACAACACTAAAACACAGTCCAAGTATGAAATTGTTCTGTGAAAGTGAAGTACACTTTTTTCGAATCTCAGACCAAAACTCAGAAGGTTAAACTACAGTCAGTATATTTTTATTGGTGAAATGTGGCCTAAAACAATCACAGAACATCTAGATGTTGAAATTTTGAAATTATTTCTTGAATTATCAACAAACATTCAATGAGCAGAAGAGAGAATATTGCAAACTAATGCAATTCAGACAATGATGGAGAAAAACGTATGTATCAGTTTGCTGGAATGGATGTGACGTTATTTCATAGTCAAGACACAAGTGGTCATGTGACTATCAAACTGACACATGTCCTTTATGAAGTTTTTCTCCATTAGTTCTCTATCCTTATCATTGGATTCCTATGGATAGTTTTGAAGTTTCCATACATATTATGTAAACTTCTACTCAAATATTGACTTACTTTACTAAACAAATTCTGTTGCAACGAATAACTGCCCAATTTCGTCCAATAAAACGTCATTGATACAGACATACTGATGTATGGTAATCATAGTAGAAACTTTCAAGTGACAGGTGTCAATCTAACGGAACCGGTGTGATTCCCTCGATGAGAGAGAAAAGTTTTATTTTCTCTAGGAGCCGTAGAAAAAAATCTCATATCAGTGTTAAAAATATCACTTTTAGTACCAGTAAAAGTGAACCACATCTCTTTTTAGTGCTGAAAATATTGAAAATTTGTAGCTAAAATGATGATTTTTCTAATGCAACTTTGCTGGATCATAAATCGATAACAATAAAACTAAATTTGTACAATCTACTTTATAGTTATTATGTTTAGATTCCCCAGTTGCTGTTCCACATGTCAAAATACTCTAATTAACCTTGCTTTTATCAGCAGTAATCTTGAAAAATTGGATTATTAGTACTTTTTAAAGAATTGCAACTTTGTTCCTTATTATCTATTTTAATTATTATTGATTAGAAAGTGCACTTTGTTTTAGGGAAACCAAAGAAAAAACTTTTTCTGCAAGCTTTGTTAGTGATTTTAGATCCACTTTTAAATCACAGTTAACAAATTTGGTTATGTATGCTAGGAAAAAAGAACACAAAACAAGAGTACCAGAGAAAAATTTGTAAACATGAGCGAAAGCCCTTAATGGTAAAGGCGCTTCTGCCATGGAAACTTGTGTGATGATAACAAACATTACAGAACCATCCTTCAATGGTTCTTTTAACGTTTTTTTTTTTGTTAAATATCCTGCTCACAATATTTGTTCTTTGACAGGTATACGGTAAAAGTGCGAGTGTCCGAGCAGCAACCGTACCAAGTGCGTGAATTCGTCTGGTGTCTGAACGTGCCCCCGCGATGCTCCAAGTACCAAATCAAGTTCAAAACCGTTTACAAGGATCAAAATCTGGTCAAAACGAGACCAGTGGAAGAGTGTTGCAAGGGATACGCAAAAAACGCGGCCGAAAACAGCTGTATACCGATTTGTTCCACCGAGTGTTTGCACGGCAGTTGCATAGCACCGGAAACCTGTCAATGCGAAACAGGATATGGAGGCCCCAACTGTGATATTAGTGAGTATTTTTATTTAACATAATTAAAAATTGCTAGAGTTTTTTTGTTAATTTTCACTAATTGTAATTTTGTTATTTTTTGACTTGGACCCCTTGAGTGACCACTCGTTTTCGACTAATTTGGGGTCGCTGATCCCAAATCCGCAGTCAGATTTTACGCACCTCTCACACAGCTCGAGTTTTTTGCAAAAACGTGGTTAACTCTGTCAGTTTCGGAGATATCGTCAAACAGACTGCACCAGCGTGTTTTCCAGGCAATTTTAGCATAAAATGACGTTGAGACGAACGCTCTAGCTTAAATAGCAAACATTACAACAGTTTTTTTGGAAGGTTTTTAAATAGACTATACACAAAGACAGACAAACACTGTAAAAAAAATTATAAACGGGTGATAAAATACTTTGAGATACATCATGACATAGACGTTGAAAAAAAGCTATAATGTCGTTGAACAATTGAAAAATTATGACACACACTTTGAAAGGAATAAAAGTAGCAAAATCAAACAATACACAGTAGGAAAAAGATCGCAGACATTTAAAGAGCGACTTTGAATAAAGATCAATGATAAGCAGACCATAGACACTTAAAAAGAGAGCGACCACGTTTTAACAGGGTATAAATATACTTAACAAACAACAAACCAGTCGTAAAATAGCTAAATTGCCTGTCTATTAAAATAACTCATCGTTATGGGCCATTTTGGTTGTTATTAATGTTTATCCTTAAGGTGAATTCCACTCTCCAGTGGTTTGTTTGAACTATAACAACATTTGACTTTCTGTGATAATCTAAGAATCTTAAAGAAAAGAAATATATATATAGGCCGGTTTAGAACGTCTTTCGACGTTGTCCGACACCTAATTTCCAGCCTCTTCGGTCTTCACAATCTTCAGGTGTTAGATTTCTCTCACTCATGCATTTATGCATGGTTTTCTGCCACTCCTGTTTTGGCCTTCCTCGTTTTCTTCTGCCTGTTGGTTGCCAATGAAGTACTCTTTTAGGCCATCGGGTATTTGACATTCTTTCCACGTGTCCGTACCACGTAAGTTGCTTGTTTTCGATATCCTGCGTTATTGCGTCTTCTATTCCCATCCGTTGTTTTATGATGTCGTTTCTTATTCTTTCTCTTCGTGAAATGCGCATCGATCTCCTAATTGCATCCATTTCAACTGCCTCAACTCTTTTCTTGTGTCTATCTGAAATTCTCCAGGTTTCTGATCCATATAGGAGGGTGCTTTTTACCATTGCCTCATAGATATTAAATTTCCGCTTCTTGGTTATTTCTTTGCTCCATAGGATTCCATTCAGAGCTCCGATTACTTTTTTGGCTTTGACTATTCGCTTTCCGATTTCTTTTACATCTGTTCCTGTGTTGTCGAATGTAATGCCCAGATATTCATATTCCTGACACTGAAGGATTTCTTGGCCATTGTCCAGTTCCAAATTTCCGTCCTGAGTTCCCACACATAGATACTTTGTCTTGGCTATGTTGACTGTTAAGCCCCATTCTCTGTATTCCTCTATTATTCTCTCCATTCTCTGGACCTTTCTTTTCCAGTTTTTTAGTGCCATCGCTATGTATATTTTAAAAAGAGTGGGAGAGACACAGCATCCTTGACGCAATCCTTTATTCACCATAAGCTCTTCAGTGACACATTTGCCTACCCTAATTCTTGATTTTGATTCCCTATATAGTTCTTTAAGGGCTGTTACGTAGGTGTGATTAATGTTGGATTGCTCTAAGACCCTCCATAGTTTTGATACTGGGACTGTATCGTAGGCTTTTTGTAGGTCAACAAATGCTAGGTGCGTTTCCAAGTTTCTAGCACTTCTCTTCTCTATAACTTGTTTTAGAGTAAACACGTTGTCTGTACATGATCTTCCTGCTCTAAAACCGCATTGTTCTTCCTCTTCTTTTCCTTTATAATCCTCTTCAATGAGATCACGTAAAATTCTACCATATAGTCTGCTCAATGTGCTTGTAGCCGAGATGCCCCGATAGTTATTGCAGTCCAGTTTATTTCCTTTTTTGTGAATGGAGGAGATGAGAGCCATTTTCCATTCCTTAGGGACGGAATGTCCGTTCAAGCATTTATTAATAATAACTGTTAAATTTCTAAAGAGCTTTCGAGTTCCATATTTTAACATTTCGGAATATATTCCTTCTGGACCGCTAGATTTACCTGGTTTAAGGTTCATAACAGCTTTTCTCACTGTTTTCTCAGATACCTCAACTTCCTCTCCTTGTACATTGAAGTGTCTTGGAGACTCAGTTAAATATAAAGAAAAGAAATGTGTAGTTTATTTGGCAATTATAATAATTATTAAAAAAACTCAGGTCTCTGTCGTTAAAAATCATTTTTGCTTGTTGTAAATTATAATTCTTATCATAACCACCGATATTTCAGTGAATTATTTGAAGCCAATTTGAACCATGATGACATTAATGATTGCGGAACAAGATGTCAATAAATCTGATTACCTACTTTCGTTAATATTCGAAAAGAGACAACATTTTGGAAATATTTTGTTTTGAGCTTTCACTTACGTTTCGTCATTAGATTACTGTTTCTGCGCCTTAATTTTATATTATCTATTTTTTAAATCTGTGCTGTAAGTACCTACTTAGTGGTTTATTTCTGTTTTTATCAGTGTATTTCATTGATTAAACAATGTATTAATTGCACTTCTAGGAAAGTTTGAGTTGGTTTTGTGCGCTTAATCTCAACTCAACAATGCATTCATTTACGTTTAAAACAACCAGCGTAGTTCTGAAAACCCCGTTTCATTCCTATCAAAGTATCTTATGCAATTTATAACGCAAACACTAATTAGCTTCCCGGTAAAAGGTGGAATACGTAAACGAATTACACCGTGATTTTTCAACCTTATTAAAACAGATTGTGTTTATTGATTACTGATAATTGATATGAGACTGTAAGGTGTTTTTTTTACTTCTCTTTTTGTTTGAAATTCAATCATGTTTTCGACATTTACATACTTGAAATGTTTCAAGTATAACCTAAATGCTTATTTTCATTCACAATGATAATAATAATAATTTATTTGTTCCAATTGTACAATGATAGTATACAACATGGACCTCATGCGAGGTGTAGAACGTGTCACATAGTCATGAAAAATAGTGAATTATTTACATCAAAATACCTATTTAAAGCTAAATTATAATTATAAAATTATAAAAATATACACAATTACACAACATTACGCAATTTTAACAAATTCTGACTGAACGCATACACACGCTGTTAACAACAATATCACAGATTTCTATTCATCAGGGGCTCTTTAGCATGAATTAAAGGAAAAGGAAAAATATTCCCTCACACTATAAAAGGGGTTATTCAATAAGGCATTTTTGACTGTTCTTAGAAACACTCGTTCCTCGAGAGATCTCAAATCAGACGGTACATGATTCCAAATCTTGAGAAGACTATAATGAACATTCCTTTGCACAAACGAGTACTTGGTCCTATCCAACAGAAAGTCGTCCCCATGTCTAGTATCATATCCATGTACTTTAACGTTAGATTGAAATAATGTTTTGTTTTGAAGAATGAATTTTATTGATTCATAGACATAGAGACCGACCACAGTGAACAATTTCATATCTTTAAAAACTGATCTACAACTCTCCCTAAACCTCAGT